>NDGM011203015.1:570-13318 GCA_002564305.1 Octomys mimax | reverse complement strand
AGATCATTAGTTTCCTCTTTCTGTCTGCTCTGCCCAGTGCATGGGGCTACCCTCTTCTTCAACCCACTGGGGTTCCTGTTAGTACTCCCACCATCAGTTCTTCAATGAGGGTGAAGAGATAATTTATAGAGCTTCAGTTATTATTTCCCCGACATGAGTTCAGTGTGCACTGACTAGCTGCTAACTTAGCTATGCAGTCACTGATTACCTCCCAGCCCTTTGTACTTTTTTATTTTCAGACAGGGTCTCGCTAAGTTGCCCAAGATGGCCTCAAGCCTGCCATCCTCCTTCCTCAACCTCCCAAGAAGCTGAGGTTCTAGGTGTGCAGGACCACACCCAGCAAGATGTGTGTCTAAAGGTGCAGTGCACAGGCACCAGCTGTGTTTGGGTTTGGTGTTTGTGGTACCTAAGGCAGAATTCCCTGAGGTCCAGGGGGCTCATCTAATTTTTCCAGACTTTCTTGTTTTTAGAACTGGAAATCCTATGTAGCAGAAAGCCTCAAGATCCTGGATAAATCTAGTTTAGTTCCTTGCAGGGGCTAACTGCTAGTGACGTTTTCCATCAGAATTTAATTACAGGTAGATGTGATTGAGGAGGTTAGGAGCAAATTTGAGAGTGCATCCAATGGCCACTAGAGGGCACTAACGGCTTCTTGAAGCATTCCCACACCTTGACATTTGAAGCTAGGTCCTGAAGTCTCAGTGAAGAACCAAGATAAAAAGAAGCCAAATGTCTCAGGTCTGGGACTTTCCCTGTTCAGATTTACTCTGAGATGAGCCTTGCCAAATTAAAAATTGAGGAAGGCTGTCTTGATCTCACTGGAGAGCTCCATCCGGGGCTTGTCCTCCAGAGGTAGAGACCCCAAAGGTGATGGGGAGGAATATGCAGGCCCCCTGTGCTCCAGGTCGAGACAGTTGTTGGAGATCATGAGTCCACACAGTGGATCTAGCGTCTTGGTTTAGCAGGCGTGGGTGGCGCCTGTGGGCAGGGTGCAAATTCATGAAGTGGCTCAGGGCGGAACGTTTCTGAACACAGAGCACTACCTGCTTTAGGGTTTCTCCTCCTGGATGGCTGATTCCTCGATGACCTACTGAACTGTCTCAGAAACCGCTTATACTTCCCATATGGCACTTGAGCTATATGAGTTTTCTCTTGCTGTTGTGATAAACTGCAGCAAACTTGGAAAGCTTAAACCAGCTCAAGTTCTTGTAATCCCTGCCCTGAGAAGGCTGACGCAGGAAAATTGAAAGTTGGAGTTGCGCTTGAGCAATTTAGTGAGACCCTGTCTCAAAACAAAACAAAACAAAAAAAACAACAAAAAAACAGGAAAGAAAGAAATACACAAAGTACTGTAAAAACCAAACCGATTAAAGCACCTGCAAGCATGTGCAGGGGTTAGGGTTCGATCCCCGGGCCTGCCATGCCGGCTCCGCCCCTGGGGCGTGCTGAAATGGTGATTGAGACTGGGCGTGGGGGCACGCGCTTGTAATCCCAGCTCTGGGGAGGCTGTAAACAGGCGGATCACTACAAGTCCTATCTAGTAGTGAGACCCTGGATACCCTGTAGACCCTTCCCTAAAATGAAGAAAAAAAAGAAAAGAAAAGAAAAAAAGAAAAAGGATTCATTATGTTACAGCTCTATGCAGCAGAGCCACAAGGTTTCTAGTGCATCTTGCTGCATTAAATCAGGGCTTCTGCAGATCTGTTCTTTCCTGAGGCACCAGGGCAGTCACCTCCTGACCTGCTGCTGCTGACTGCCGGCACTCCTCACCTCCTGGCACCTCCTGGCACCTGCCTGTCTTCACAGCTGATAACATTTCACCTCTGACTATACTTCCTATCTTAGCCCCTTCCCTCCTAGAGGAGACCTAACACCTGCCACCTGCTACTTCAAGTAGGTGAGGTATATTTTGCTTCATGAGTTTCAGAGGGTTTGTTCCCTGGTCAGCCAGCTGCAGGGCAGTGAAGGCATGTGGACGGGTCAGGGCTGATGAGAGTTGCGCGTGGCATGGTGACCAGGAAGCAGAGTGGCAAAACGGCCAGGGTGGCAACACACCCTTCCAGGCCCTGCCTGTGGTGTCTGCTTCTCTGACCAAACCCCACTTCCTAAGGGCAAGTCATGAGGCCTTGGGAAGACATTCTCCACCTGAACCAGTCAAATCATTCTTTGCCAGGGCTGGACTGGATCTCACTTTCAGGGACTCATGTGATTCCTGGGCCCACTTGATGTTCCAGTATCATCTTCTCTCAAAATCCATAACTTTGCTGTCATTTGCAGCCTTTTTGTCATGCAAAGCTGCATATTCACAGGTGCTGCAAATTAGGAATTGGATGTCATTGAGAGGCTCATGAAGCTGGCTACTGCCCCAGGAAATGGTCTTAGGGCTTGACCTTGCATATGTTGGCATTATTCTATAAGGTCAGGGGCACAGGGTAGACTCGTTGAGGACAGTTGGTGGCTATTTTCTTGGCTGCTCTGGGATTGCCCTACTGGCTTTTGCTGGTTCTTTCAGAGAAAGTCTGAAAAGTATTTTTTCTATCCTAACAAGTGGCCTCAGTTAGTGCTCAGCTAAGTAGATTTAGTGGAAACTACTCAGGGCCCAGGAAGGCGTTGGCTTTATCTGGCTTACAAAATTTCTAGAGCCAAACTTTTGTAGCCAGAGACATGGATCATGCTCCCCAGGGCTGTAATGACCGGCATGACAGCAGATTCAAGTCTCACTCAGAAGATCCTAGGCCCTGCCTACCCCACTAGAAGCAGAAATGCGACAGTATAGCCAAGTCCACAGCTTGCAGGCCCCCCAGTTTCTACAGGTGGATGCCAGTCCTGTGTGGTGCAAGGGCAGGGAGGTGGGCTGGTGTCTGCCATTAATCAGGCAGAAGGACTCGGGTAAGGATGGAGGATGCAAAGGCACCCTTACTGTCTCCTTGACTCACTGAGGACATTGTGCACGTGGCCACCAAGTCACTCGCCCGGGCTGTCAGATGTCTCCTTCCTGCTTCCCTAAGGCCCAAGGCATGCATGTTTGACAACCTCAACCCAGGTCATTGTCTTAACTGACCACTGTGCATTGTACTTTTTAACTAGCTTCTACTACAACCTGTTCTCTTTATTTATTTTTTTATCCTGCTCTCTTTATCATTAAGATTCCCACAAGGCAACTTCTGTCCTAAATGCACAGGAATGGGAGAAGTACACTGATGGATGTCCATGAGTTGGGCAAAGACCCTGTGGAGGGGAAGCAGAAGGCCTCCATTCACCCAGGGTGCGACAAAGGGGGTGGTTCTAGCTCACTGCCTGGGTTCAAATCCTGCTGTGTAGCCCGGGGTGAGTTTCTCTACCTCTCAGTGTTTTCTCATGCATAAATGAAGATGGCGATAACTGCTATATCTGATAGGGTAGCTGTTAGGATTAATTGAGTTTAATATAAGTAAAATGCTTGGAACAGTGAACAGGACAGAGTAAGTGCCATGTATGTGTTAGCTGCTGTTGCCATCATTATCATTATCATTATCATCATTATTATTCTTTTGCAATGTAGGCTGTTTTTGGGGTTCATAATCACATTTGTAAAACACAGAGCTGGAACCTTGGCCTTAAGGCCTCAGGGATATTATTTTGAGAAGGCACATCTAATTATGAAGCTGCTTTTTACAAGGAGAGGTGGGAGCTACGTTCCTAGGTAACGTGTGTGAATTGATACTGATCTTTCGACCCTAAGTTCCCGGAGGAGACACACATTTGGGGCACCAGGGCATCTAGCTCCCACTGGCTGCCAATCGCTGTGGGGTGCCTGGAAGATCTTCCTACTCGACTTGGACAGAGGTTCAACTTTGTCTTTTTAACCCCAGAAACTGTAGGGGAGATCAAAGAGAAATGAGGGAGAACAATTTAGGAACTTGAAAATGAAGCGGTGGTAGCGTCAGGCCCTTGAGGGGCGCACTGTGGTCTGGGTTGCCGGGGCACCCTATGATGGTGGTTCTGGGAGACATCGCCACCTAAACTAACCACCACTTTTCCCTGCTTCTGGAGGTGAGCTGAGCAACAGGCTTCCCTGCAGGAGGCCTGACAGCTGGCATGGGTGCCACTGTCCCTGGCTGATTACCAGGCTCTGTATGGATTGGAGGATTTCCCAGACTTGCCTTAAGTTCTCTCTTCTTCCTGCACCTCCATGGATCTCTTCCCCGTTTGTCCCTTCCAGGCACTGACAGGTCCTTATCTGGGCTGAGGTTCTAGTGGAGGGGAGCAGAGGAGGGTCAGGGGGACTATAATAGATGAACATGTGGCTGGTGCTGGTAGGAGACACTGCAGAAGGCTGACATGGTGTTGTCTCAAAGAAAGGTCACCTACAGGAAACTATTAAGAAATAGTGGGTGCTAAACCAAAAATAGCCGGTGCTATTGGCAACAAGGACCCAGAAAAGGGAGAGAGACCCAAGAATCACAGAGATATAAAGGGAGAACAGAGTACTTACATGGTAGCAGGTGGATGGGGAGTGTTTTAGGAAGGTGACTTGGGGTCATTAAGAATGTTGCAGGTGGCCCTAAAAGGGATAGCATGGAGGAAAATTACTGGCTTGATGGGCAGGTACAGGATATAGGAAGGCAGGAGGTGGGCTGAGGAGAATGCAGGGAAGGAGGGGAAGAAGGAAGGAGGAAAAGGGAGAGAAGAAAGGAGAAAGGAAGGTAGGAAGGAAGACCGGGAAGAGGGGAGGAAGGGAGGACAGGAAGGAAGGAGGAAGGGTAGGGGAGAGAAGATAAGAGAGGGAACAGGGGGCAGAGGAGGAGGAATACATTCGGGCCCCAAGTGTCCTAAATGTCTCCATCCTGTGTGTCTCCAGGGTAACATCTCAGTTCAGGCACTATGAGCCTTATGTTGTACGTGAGGAAGGAGAGGCACTATAGGGCCAGGGAACTCGCCCAAGTCACACTGCCTGGGAGCAATAGATTCCAGCATTGGTGGAGACAATGCTGCAGTGGGGGAAGCCAAGAAAAGGGGTACCTTATGGGGTGAATCCTGCCCAGGCTCAGAGGGGCTAGTGGTCCCATGTGGAGAGAGAGCTGGGACCAGCTCATCTGAGTGAGGGCAGTTGTGGGCACTTGAGCCTGCGCAAGAGTTGTTCCAAAGGCAGTCCTGCTGCCTTAGAGAAGCTCTGGCTTCTGGTTTCCATCATGAGCACCTGGGGATGCCCCTCATGAAGGAGAACAAGACAGAATATACAAGATTCAGGGTAGCTTGAATCAGGTCACACCCATCTATTATTTAGTTCCATGTTGAAATCAGAGCGGGTAGTCAATGAGTGCAATGATCAGTTTTCAAGTTTCATCTTAGAACTTGATTCTTTTGAAGGCCATTTCCTTCAATACCATTCTCATTCTCATGTTAAACCACTGTCCTAATGGGGTCCTGTGGCTTTCTCCCTTCATTTCCAGGAAAACACTCTCTCTAAAGGGGAGGTAGACTGAAGGTACCTGTCCCCTGTCAGGTTCCCTTAGTGCCAGCTCCTGAAGCAGAAAGGAGACCAACCTTTCTCCTTTTATCAGAGAGGCCTGGGTGCAGTGTCTTCCCAGAAGCTGTCTTCTCTCAGCATCACCAAGAGGTTCGTGTGGCTCCCAGTGCAAGGCCAGGCCTTCTGGGCTGAAGATCTATGTGCTTTGTGATTAGGAGAAGGATTTAGTTCTTAATTTTTACTGATAGTCAGGATAAGATGTTTACTTTCTGAGAGAGGGAGAGTTAAAAAAAAATCGCCGTTTCTTTAAGGACTATACTATTTGGCATGAAAGTCACACTAATTGAGGCTTGTTAAAAATACCCTAAATCTATAACTGTCTGTTCTGGTGTGCCTGCGTTTGGAAGGCTAATGATGATAATGACAATAATAGCTACATTTATTGGATGCCTAGCCTTGTCAAGGCAGCCAGTGTCTTGGGCTCCATTTTTTAAACAGGAAAACTAAGGCTTGGGGAGAGTTAATGCACTGCCCAGGGCCACAGGATTGGTAGGTAGTTGTGCTCCAGTTCATGGCCTCTCCTGGGCTGACCCCTGTGCCTACTTCCCTTGACCATGTTGTCTCAGGAAAACTTGCTGTGACATAAAAATAGAAACTTCAACTTTGGTGCATGATTTGGGAGAGTTACAGTTAGCAGTACTTGAAGCAAGGTTATTCAAAATCAAGACATCTTAGTGATTTTTAAAATACTGCATGTTAGGTCATCACTGTTCAACCAGAGGCTTGAGGGTGGAAGGGTTTGGGGCATGCTTTGCTTCTGAGAGACTCGAGCAGCTTGCTGTCTCTATCTTGCTCTCCCATCTTTAGCTCCTTCTCTCCCTTCCAATGAACTTCCAAGGGGCTGGGGATATAGCTCGGTGGTATAAGCACCTGCCTGGCAAGTGCAAGGTCCTGAGTTCAATCCCTGGTTCTGCCAATGTGACTTCCACTGGATCTTCTCCAGTGAGGCTGAGTTTCAGAAAGGGAAAGTGTTCATGGATAGTGCCACTGAAAAGAAAGAGCAGGAGGTGCTGTGTAACACTATTTGGGGTGCACCAGGCTCCCATTCCTTGTGACAATTGCACACAGACCTGTGGACATTTCCTGGTGTTCCTGTGAGCCTGCAGCTACCAGGGCTTGTGGGAGCAGCTCTGTTATGGTTTGTGTCTAATTGTCCCCCCAAAGCCTCGTACAGTCATGGGGCAGCTTCCAGAGCTTGTGATTAATTCATGATCCAATGCTAGGATTATGGGAGTGAGTGCTGCACCCACCCTGGGGCAGACAGCCTCAATACAATATAAGGAAGGGGGAGAGGCTTGCTAGCTGTTGCAGCTCCTGCTCCTCCCTTAGCTCTTTGCTGTTTTCTGCTGCCATGAGTGGCTGCTCTCTGCCACGTGCCACCCTGCCTAGGAGCCAGTCCAGTGTGGACTGAAACCTCCAAAACTGTGAGCTAAATAAACCTTTCCTTCCTTAATTTTAGGTCAGGTATTCTGTCCCAGCAACAAGGGAAAAGTAACCAAGACAAGTCCTAATAAACTAAGGTGGGTCTCTGACCCCAGGCACGTGCCATGGTGAGAGTTAGAGAGACCCCGCATCTCCTAGTAGTTGGAGGAGGACAGTCCTCGCCCCTCCTTGCTGGGCCTTCTCCCAGGGCTAGGGCAGCCTCCCTGGGCCTGGCCACTCTGCAGGACAGAGAAAGGTGGGGCCGGCTGGGGGCCTGGCGGGGAAGTGGCTTTCCACATCACTCTATTATGAACCCTGACCCTGGCACAGGCTGACAGCCCTTAGGCTCTCCAGGGCTGAGTTCACAGTGCACACATTCCGGGCAGGGGTTCATTGCACCCCTAATCTGACGTATCTGCACCACATGTGCTGAGGAAAGGGACCCAAGACCTCCGTGAACAGTCCATTCTACCACCTTGGACTTTGGGAGGGACGACTCTTGGGCTCGAGGGCCGAGACCTTTATGCTTGGCCGTGAACTCTGTGTTCAGCTGCCAGTATCTGAAGCATGTGAGGCTGTTGCCAAAGGCCACAGGGAGGAATTCAGGGTGGTGGGTAGCAGTGCAGGGAGCCAGCCACTGCCCATCTGACTCCCTTGAACTCTCTCTGGCTGTCCTGTACTTGGCCTTCCCTTGGGTCAGGGCTGCTGTAATTGAAAGGGCACCTCTGAAACTCGGGTTGCTATTTTTTTTTTAAATCTTCTGAGGACTGAACCCAAGGCCTTTGCATGGAGCTACATATCCTGGCCTTTTTAAATTCTTTCAATTTTGAGACAGGCTCTAAGCCATTAAGTTGCCCAGGCCTGGTATGAATTTGCAATCCTTCTGCCTGAGTTTCCCAGACTACAGGCATTACAAGTGTGTCCCTCCTGTGAGGTGGGGCCTTTAAGGGGTGCTGCGGTCATGAGGCCTCTACCCTCAAGAGTGGGAATGCTGTCACGGGAGTGAACCAGGGGCTTGGTCATGAGAGCACTCACTCACTCGTTCTCCACGTGAGGCCCTTCACCATGCCAGATGCAGAAAGAAGCCTCTCAGCAGTAGCTGCCACCTTGCCACTAGACTTTGCAGCCTTCATACTGTGAGGTGAACATTCCTTCTCTTTACGAATCACCTCATCTCAAATTTTGTTAGGAGGGAGATGGCTGCTGCCAGATAGACCCCTGGCTGGTTCCTGGGTACAGGTTCCTCTCAGAAGAGAGCTAGTGTGGCCTCCCACAGCAGCCTGCTGCCTGACCCTTTTCTTAGTCCTCTCCTTAGCTGTGGTTTTATTTGATCTAAACTTGCTCCAGAACATTGGAAGCAATGGCCCGTCTTCCTCTCTGATTCTCTCCTCTTCACTGCAGTGGAGCCGTATCTCCTCCACATGCCCCACTGAACTCCAAGTCACTTTCCCTGTTCCCACAGAGACTGGAGGATTCCCCATGCCCACCATGCACATTCTACCACCTTGGCGGCATCCAGTCATCACGAAAGGACAGTGAGAATACTATTGACTCTCATTGCCCCTTCCTTTATCTTCCCTGTATCTCTCACTTTGTTTTCAGGAAGAGTAAAGTGCTTACTTTGTATAGTATGCCCACCATGTACCCACACAGAATTTTAGAAAGGAAGGTTGAGCCAAGAAGGTGGAAAATCAAGATGGCAGTTGTGCTCTCCTTTGAGGCCAGCCAGAGGGTGGGTTGCTGAGGAGGTGCCAAGAATATCACAATGGGTCATTGCCTCATCAGGTCCACTTGGTCCTTTGAAGGTAGTTGTGGGCAGGGAGCTGTCTTTGTGGAAGGTGGCCTTGTGGGTGGTGTCCTGTACCTATAAATCTAGACCAAAGGAGAAGTCATTTCCTGAAGCAAAACTACAGGAAATGTTAAAAGAAAAAATCCACAAATTCTGAATGGAGTAAGCATGGAAGGGGGTAGGGAGTTGTTCTGATTTAAATAGGGCCCCGGAGAAGATGAACGACTGACCTTCCATCACCATTTCGACCTTTCCATGAGCACTTTGGGGCCTTTGTGTTAGAGAGTGGTACAGGCCAGGACCCAGCCAAATTACTGCTGTCCTCAAAGTAGTGTGGGTTCTCAGAATATGTCACTGCATTTCACATTCTTCTTTTGAGAATTGCCATAGCAGATGCTCCCGAAAGTCAGATTTAAAAGGCAGTCCTGCAGTTCTGGGCTATGCAAGTACCTCGGTCTTTGCTGGAAATGCATGACATTTTCTGATCTCTCTAACTGCCTAATTGGATTTTATCAGAAATGTGTACATACAAAAACTTCCCCTGAAGGCTGAGAACCCTGCTGAGAAATTTCAGTGCAGAGTGCAATTAGCTGGAGAGAATTATCAGCATTGAGAAATAAAACTTCATAGGCCAGAGCATCCCAATTATGGTGACAGTGTCAGTTACCCACCCCTAATATCTGCGTATTATCCCATCATCTTGTCTGTTAATGAATACAGCCAAGACCATCCGTTCCCATTATTGCTCAATAATGGGCTATGGAGGTGGCATATCTTTGCCTTTATTTTCGCTGGCACCTCCTAGCACTGAAGCGCATTAAAGTAATAAAATTAGGCAGCAAGGCGTCCTCGTCACTCCCACCATGTTCCCGTAACCCCCACATTTACAACAGACTGAGACAGAAAAAAATATTCAGAGCAATTTAGGATGAGGCAACACTGGATATGTAAATCCTGTTTTATTGGGAGTGAGGGGCAGCAGTCTCCAGGCCACTAGTCATCCTGGGTTGGAACAATTTGGTGTTACAGCCACACGGGGACAATGTGCAACTGGAGCTCTCCTCACGGTCATCTAAGCTCATGGCTCAGTGGCCGTGTACCACGCTGTCCCAGCCTCTGGCCAGATGTTTTGCTTGGTTGCAGAGAACCAAAGAAGCCTGTTAAGTTTACATTTTGACAGAGTCAGAAGACAAAGGTGATTTTTATTTATTTATTTTTTGCGGAACCGGGAATTGAACTCAGACCCTTGTGCTTGCCAGGGAAGCACTTATTCCACTGAGCCATCTCCCCAGCCCTGGTGATTTTTATTTTTGAAGCAACTTATTCTTCTAGCTCATTTCTTCCTCCTCAAGAAGCAGCTGCCAAGATTCAGAAAGTGGTGAACAGCACAATTGCAAGGGAAGGCACTGGTTGGAGTTTGACGGCATTAAAGAGATAGAGTGAGGCAGGGCTATGTGATCTAATCGTTGTCCAGATGTCCTAATGGAAAGCTCGGCTGTCAGGGCTAATTGCAGATGCTGAGTTCTTTGTCAAGGTGGCTTTGTCAAGACACCCTCCCTCGGAGCAGGGCACACAGAGCTCAGCAGAACTTTGGGTGCATTCAGCATGAGTTATGTCTGGATTCAGAGTTAGAGAGACAAGGGGCAAGAGGAGAACAGTCACCCTGCTGTGCATAACTTACTTGAGGCTTCACTGTGCTTAGTGCAGCTATTATGAAAATAAGAGGGTTCAGAGCCTCAGGGCAAGTCAGGACTGGCCAAACTATGTGGCGGTAGTTTGTCCTTGTGCTTTGCTCTCCCCCTTCCTACTTTGCTTACTGGGCCGACTGACTGTGCCCCAACCTGCACTGATGCGGAAAGGGCCATGCTGGCAGCAGAGCATAGCTGTGGTTCCAGGACAGAGCATGAGGAGGTGGCACAGCCTTCCAAAGGGTCATGAGAGGTGGGACACTGGGGCATCAGGGGTTAAGGGGGCAAGGCTGGACACACTTCAGGGTTCATTTGTGGCAGAGCTGTTCAACAACTTGGGTGCCTGTGTTATAACTGTTCCCCTCCCCACCATTTGGGCTCCCAGTGACTTTGTTGACTCTACCTGCAGGAATTTTCAGACCTTCCCTGCCAAAGGCAGAAAGGCAAATAAATGCTGGCTCCAGGAAAGAAGAGTTAGAGGAATAGCAGGGGTGTGAATCTCAGGCACAGATCTTAGAAGACTCCAAATACACTGATCTGGGTCTGGTGGTGTCTTTTTATGTGAGTTAAGCCCAGCCATATCTCTGTGTTCACAGAGCTATTTATTAACTAGGGAGCCTCACAAGGCTTGTAGTCAATAGATTGTTCCACTGGGGTTTCACCCAGCTCTGTCTCATGAGAGATGTGGCAGCTTATGTTTTGCCTGATGTTCATCTAAGGTCATGTGTCTCATTGTGTTCCCTGATCAAATCACTGGCATTACATACCTCGGGCAAGCTTGTAGAGCATTTGGATTCCTGGATCCCGTGCAAGATCACCTGAATTTGACCTTATTTTTTAAAATTAATACTTGTACTACCTTTTCTTTTGAATTGAGGTAAAATTTATTTTCAACATAATCAAATCCTAAGACATTGTCCGTGAAATATCCCTATATACTACCCCCCAGATCAGATAGGGAACATGTACACAATCCAGAAGTTTTCTTTCTTTTCTAGACAATGCTCATCTTCTCAAAAATCTAAATCACTTTCCCGTCACTGACACAAAGTACTCAACATCCACAGCTTTAAAGAATGAGAGATTTATTTTGGCTCACATTTCAGTCCATAGCCAGCTCCAAAGAAGAAAAGGCATGGTAGAGGGGTATGATGGAGGAAACCTGCTTCTGTTCTCCTATTATCTAGCCAGGGAGCTAAGAAAGGGAAGGGAGAAGGTAAGAAGGGAGACATGGAAGCCAAGTTACTCCACCTCATAACAGCAAGTCAGCTATAGTGTCCCCATAATTCACATTCCAAAAGCTCCTGCTATGAGCGCAGGAAGCTCAGGGGAGACATCTAGATAGAAGCTGTAACATTTAGTCCCTGGGTCAAAAAAGGCTCATGCATATCTCTTTAGGCAAAATGCAATGTTGTTGATCTCTAACAGTTGCCCAAGTTCTAATAGTTGCAGCATTACTGAAAAGTCTAAATCCCAGTTTCCTCTGAGACCTCTAAGTATCGTGAGGTCAATTTCCTAAGTGACCTTTCTTTTGCTGTGTGCTATGGGGCTTTTTTCTCAAAGTGGTCTTTCAATTTGCACCCTTGAACTTGTGAAAGGTAAAATTTTGCTGATTTCTCACACACACCTTCAAGGTATCTTTCCAAGATTCTCCTGATATAAGTACTTGGCTTTACTGTGAAACAGCATGCAAGACAGTAAACCCTAAAGCTCTGTGTCCAGCACCTAAGGCAAAGATATGAACTACAGAGACCTTGGGTAATAGCCTCATCCCAACAGCATTGCCAGTTGCAGCTGTCATGACATCTCTCTTGGGCTAGATTTGGTAACTACCTGTGGCTTTCCTCAGACTGTCCAGTTTTCTGGCTTCTCTACCTTCCTGGACTCTATTGCACTTTTGGCTTTACTCTCATAGCTTCATGCATGGCCTTCTGAGAGTCATCTTACCTTTTCTGGAATCTGGATGGAAGCTTCCATGACCCCCACAATTTTCACCTTCTGTATGTGTGCACCATGTAAAACTAGCACCATGTAAATGACACCCAGGTCTGCTGCTAGCCCACAGAGTAGCCCCCTTAGATCATAGTTGCAGAGGCCTTTAAGCATTGTTAGACAGTTAATTTCCTAGGTGGCCTTTCTTTTGCTGTGTGCTATGGGGCTTTCTTTTCAAAGCAGTCTTTCAACTTTGCACCCTTGAACATGTGACAGGTGAAGTTTTGCTAATTTCTTTTTTTTTTTAAACATTTATTTATTTATTTGAGAGAGAGAGAGAGAGTGTGTGTGTGTGCATGTGTGTGTGTGGCCAGCTCAGCCCACCAGGGGGTGGGGCTGGCTGGCATG
>NDGM011203010.1:4578-17198 GCA_002564305.1 Octomys mimax | reverse complement strand
GTCTAAACAATATTAGTGCAAACCTTTCTTTTCATTGAACTAAGAGAAAGTAGCTGTATATCTATCCATATATATATATATGTATATATATATATATACATATATATATATATATATTCCTTTATTTATATTCCCCTTTTTTGTTTTGTTTTGTCAGACATGAGTGTTCTATTGCTGTTAGAGAAGCTAAGTTTTTAAAGGACCTTTTCATACTTGTCAGTTCAAATATTGTAGCTAATTGAATTCAGCATAATAACCCAATATAGTCCAATAGTCCATAATAGTAGAGGGTTATCAGCAGAACTGACAATTGTCCAAAGTTGTTGACTTGAGCCTTTTTCAGCTCAGCATATTAATATAGCTTTACATTTTATACCTCATGGTTAAATTTTTCTTCTGGATGGTTAAGAGCAAGTTAAAGCAAAACCTATATAACTAAAAATATAACTTTTGCCATCTGACAAGATCAGTCAAATCCCATCAGGATTTACCCTGAACCATGTACAGCACCTTATACAGGTATTGTTTAATTCCATAAAGTGTATAATTCCTTTCACTATTTCTTCTGTGTTAAGGACTATGTTACTAAATCTCCCTCTGATTACAAATTTGCTTTAGTTTCTTTTGTCATTGATTTATAGTTTCAGTGTGTAATAGCATGATAATAAAACAGGCAAAGACTCAGTATAAAGAAATCTAAAGGCCAATATCTTTAATGAATTGAGATGCATAAATCTTTAATAAGATGTTGGCAAATAGAATATAAAATAATCAAATAATCATACAGAATGACCAAGTAGGTTTTATCCTAGGGTTGCAAGGAAGATTCAACCTTCAAAAATCATAAAATGTAATACACCACACAAACAGATGCAAGAACTAAACCACCCTATGATCATCATCATAGAAAAAGTAAAAGTTTTGAGAATTTCTACTAGGTATTCATGAAAAAACTCCTTAGAGATAATCAGGATAGAATAACTTTAGTTGGAACTGATAACAACATTTGCTACAAAACAATGGCTTACACCATATTAAATGAGGATAAACTGAAAGCTTGTCCTCTAAAATCAGAAACATAGCAAGGATGCACACCATCCCCTCTTCTGTTAAACATGGTATTTGAAGCCTTAGAGAAATCAGACAAGAAAAAGAAAAGGCATATATATATATATATATATATATATATATATATATTATAAACATGGAAACACATATCACTGTAGTATGATGCTTTCAGTTCTTCTGAGAAGATGCCAAGTGAAAGGAATAGCCAGGTGAATGGGACCCTTAATCCTAGTTTTTGAGGAATCTCCACACTGATTTCTACAGTAGATGTACTAGTCTGCACTACCATCAACAGTGGAGAAGGGCTCCTTTTATCCCATAGCCCCTCTAGCATTTGTTATTGGCTGACTTCTTGAGGCTAGCCATTTTTTCTGGAGTGAGATAGAATCTCAGTGTTGTTCTAATTTGCATTTCTCAAATTGTTGATGTGGAATAATTTTTCATGAACTTGTTTTCATTTGTATTTTTTCATATGAAAAGTGTCTATACATCTGAAGTGACCATTTATGGATTGAGTCTTCAAATTTTGAGGGACTGATATTTTTCAATACAAGTTCTAAATACAAGTTCTTTGTATAAGGGAAAATAGTCTATAATTTTTCTCACACTATGCAGATTGTTTTTCACTCTATTGGTAATATCTTTTGTCCTGTAAAAGCCTTTTAGTAAGCTCAGATCTCATTTGTTGATTCTTTGTAGTATTTTTCTCTGCAGTCTGGGTTTTGTTTATGAAGTTTATGCCTATACCTATGTCTGTGAGATTTCTACCTATTTTTTCATGCAGTAAATTTAGTGTTTCTGTTTTAGTATTTAGATCTTTGATCTATTTTGTACTTTAGTGCATGATGATATAGAAGGGTCTAGTTTGAGCCCTTGGCACATGAAAAGCCATTTATTCCAGCACCATTTATTAAAGAGACTATTTTTCTTCCAGTGAACATGTTTGGCCACTTTGTCAAAGTACATTGGATCAATGTGTTTGAGGATGCTTCTGGATCTTCTGTTCTGGTCCAATGACCTTGAGGTCTTTTTTCTCCCCCAAAATTCCATGTTGATTTTATCACAGTAGCTTGTACTATAATTTCAAGTTAATGACTGTGATGCCTCTTCACTTACCTTTGTTTTCCAGACTTTCTTTTGCTATCCTAGGTCTCTTCTTCTTCCAAATGAATTTTAGGAATGTCTTTTCTCATTCTGTGAGGTATATTAATAGTATTTTCATTGAAATTGTATTAAATCTGTATTATAGTTTTGGGACTATGACCATTTTCACAATGTTACTTCTCCCTATCCATAAGCAAGGGACATTTTTCCATTTTCTGATATTCTCTTTGACCTCGTTTTCCAGAGTACTGTCCTTTCTATGTATAGATCTTTTACTTCATTTGTTGCACTGATTCTTAAGTACTTCATTTTGGGGGGATGCTATTGTAAAGTATATATTTTCCCTAACTTCTCTTTATGTGCATTTGTTGCTACAGGCATGATAGTGATTTTTTAGCCTTGATTTTGTACCCAGATACACTATTGAATTTGTTTATTAAATCTATGTTATTTTGGTAAAGTTTTTGGCATCTCCTATTTAGAGTATCATGTCTTCTTCAAATAATTATAATTTAACTTCTTCCTCTCCTATCTTAAGTCCTTTTATTTATTTCTCTTGTTTAATTGTTTTGGCCCTGGTTTTCAGAATTCTATTTAATAAAAGTGGTGTTAGTGGACATCCATTACACAAGGAAAATAGAAAACACATTGAGAGAAATGAGTAGAAAACGACATGGTATGAAAACTCACAGGTTAAAGAGAAAAATATAAAAATGTAAATGTCTACATTAAAGATAAAAGATTCAAACCAATAATCTAAATTTGGGGACTGAAGAGATAGTTTGGAAGTCTAACCATCCTGGGATGAGCACAAGTATCCAGGTTCAATCTCCGGTACTGCATGCTCTGCTGGCCCCAGAAAACTGAGTGCACTGTGACAGCCCCAAAACCAGGTGTGGTGGAGAGCCCCTGTTATCCCAGCTCTGGGGAGGCTGAGACAGGAGGATCCCTTTGAGTCTGAACTTCATAGCAAGACCCTATGCCAAGTAAATAAATTTATAAAAGATTTTAAAAGATAATATAAACTTACAGTTTAAGAAATTAATAAAGAAGAGAAAATAAACCCAAATATAGCAAGATGAAGGAAAAATATAAGACAGGAGACAAAAGAAATAGAGATTAGAAAAACAGAATATCAAAGAAACCCAATTTTCAAGTTTCTTGGAAACATTGATAGCATTGACAAAGCTGTAGGAAATAGCTAAAATAAAAATGGAATTGGTTATATTATACTAACCAAGGATAAATAAATGATTCCAAGAAATTTCCATTAATGTTCACACAATTTAAGTTACTTAAATTAGAAAAGCAAATTCTCAGAACTACACAAAATTCCTAAATCAACTCAGAAAAGAACAGAAAGAACAGTTGTAACAAAGAATGAGATTGCAGTCATAATTTTTAAAAATCTGCAATAAAGGAAGATTCAGGAAGAAATAGTTTCACTGTTTAATTTTGTAACTATTTAAAGAATTAATATGCATTATTCTCAACCTCTTCTTAAAAGTAGAAGATAAAGGGACCGGGGAGATGGCTCAGTAGAATAGCACTTGGCTGGCAAGTGCAAGGGCCTGAGTTCAATCCCCAGTTCTGCAAAAAAATAAAAATAAATAAAAAATAAGAAGAAGATAAAACATTTCCTTGTTCTTTATAGTCTTTCTTATCCTAATACAAAAGGCTCAGTGTTCATGATCTTGAATTTGACAGTTATTTCTTAAACATGACACAGAGCAGAATGTCCCTCAATAAATTAAACATAGTATTTCCACTGAATACAGAAATATTATTCTTACAATACTCTAAAACTTGGAAGCATTTACTCAAATAAATATTCACACACATAAAGTTATAGTGGTACTATTCACATTAGCTGCAAGATGCAAGCTACATAAATAAAAAGTAATATGTTCACACTACGGCTCCTTCAACTGTAAAATAGATATGAAATATTGATTCATTCCATAACATAGAAAAGCTTTAAAATAATGAGGCTAAATGAAAGAAGACATAAAACATCGCATATTGCATTATTCTATTTATGTGAAGTATCCAGAATAGATTCACCCATAGAGACAAAATTTTCAGATTAGTGGTTGATGGACTGGAGGAATGGAATGAAGGGGAATGACTGCTTATTTGGCTTAAGATTTTTTTCTAAAATATTTAATTATATACGTGTGTGTGTGTGTGTGTGTGTGTGTGTGTGTGTTCACGATCATAAGTATAGGGATTGTAAGCAGAATAAATATTTTGAGAAACAATATAAATTCTTCATAATTATTGCATCTCTCAGATGCAGATAGATTGACAAAGTCTAGACAGGCAAACATCATGAGTGTATCATTCGTAAATAGGCCACCAAGAAACAATGCCTGGTGCAATTCTCAGTAAATATCTATAACCAAGTAATGACATGACACAACTGCTTGGTTCATGTCATTAGAGAAAATAAAAAGTACTTCTTGAAAATACAAATGCTTTATGACATATGACTTATAATAATATATTTCTTCTCACTTTGAAACCTATATATCTTTTATAGTATAAATATTTTACCTTGGGGCTGACCAGATAGCTCAGCAGACTAAAGCACCTGCTTAGGCAGAGTGCAGAGGCAGGGGTTCAAGCCCTGGTGAGCTGTGCTGACTCCACCCCCAGGATATGCTGAGAAGGTGATTGAGACTGGTGTGGTGGCATGTGCGTGTAATCCCAGTGCCTGGGAATTACAGGAGAATCAGGAGTGAAATCAGGAGAATCACTATGTGCCCAGTCTATCTAGTGAGACCCCATAGACCCGGTACTAAAAAAAAAAAATTACCTAAGGGATTGCCAATGCACTTTCTATAATTTTATCTTATGTGTAGTAGAAATACTTCATTTGGTTATTTATTCATTTTTATTAGACTTATTATTATAATTTAGGTATGCATAATGTCCACATTTATCATAGGGAATTTGTACCTGTACATGATATATCTTAGTGCCTCTTTTATCTCCATTCCTCTTGCTCTCTTTAACCCCTCTTCCCCGCCTTACTTACAAAGCTCTGTTTCCACTTTATCCTATTTTTCTCAGTCATTTTCTTTCCCTTTCTTTCTCTCCCTACTTTAACTCTATACTAATACTTGAGACTGTATAATGATCTACATTTGTTAAAGAAAACCACAAAACAAAATGAATTCCAGTTTTCCTGAGTATAATTATAGGTCCAATATTTTGCAAGACAATAGTGGAATGAGAAGATTTAGTCATAGCTTCCATATTCTAACATGATTATGTACACTGATTTGCTGTAGATTTCAACACTTCTGGAATAAGCATTTCTGTTAAGCATAAAAACTATAAAATGTGAAGGATACAGATACGACTATTATAGCTTTCTGAAGGTAAATGTTATACTTCATTTAAGAATGGTGTCCTTTTTGTGTAATCGTTTTTTTTAACATTCTATTGGGATTTAAAGTTTAGAAAACCCATGGTTGTTGAAAAATAGAAGTTTCATGTTACGTCTAAGGCGTTTGATATTCAGACAGATACTGATGTTAAGCTCAACTGACTCTGTTACAGGGTAATAATATCATTAAGCTTCTCTTCTGGATAGTTAACAATGAAAGTTTGCAGGTATAAATTAGGGAAATAGAAGGGCTACAGGGATAGCCAATATTTTGATCCTAGCCCTTCTAGATCAGTGAAGACCCAGGACATAAGAGAACCTGTGCTGTGGCATCCTGTTACTCAGTGGTGTCCCAAATTTTCTGCCCAAGGAGATTATGGAGCCACAGATGAAAGTGATCAGTGATGTATAGTGTGCCTAAGGAGAGTCACCTGAAGAGAAATACCTCTCTCAGGCTTTCACAAAGAGCAAATTGGTCAAGCAATGGCCGTGACTCATCCATATGCTGACACTGACAAAGGATCTACCAGCTGCCATACATGGCTTCAGCATAAATCCTGAGGGGATTTGACTGACCATGTCAGATACAAAAGTTACATTTTTAGTTATATAGGTCTTGCTTTAACTTGCTCTTAACCATCCAGCAGAAAAATATAACCATGAGGTATTAAAACTAATGCCATGTTAATATGCTGAGCTGTAAAAAGGCTCAAGTCAACAAATTCTGACAATTGCCAGTTCTGCTCATAACCTACTACTATTATGGACTTTTGGAGTATATTGAGATGTTTTACTGAATTCAACTAGCTACAATATTTGAACTAGCATCAAGTATAAAAAGGTCTTTTGAAGACTTCTGCAAATATGACTTCTCTAACAGCAATAGAACACCCATCTCTGACAAAAAATAAAATACAAAACAAAAAAGAGAGGGATATAAATTAAGGACCATTTTGTAATGTAAAAATTATTTATGTATATACAGAACAGTTAGAATAGATAGACAGCTACTTTCTCTTAGTTCGCTGAGAAGAAAGATTTCTACTAATAGTGTTTAGGCAAGATATCATGTCTGCATCTTGTACTATGAATAGCTACTACAAAGACAACAATATGCAATGCATTAATTATTGTAACTGTCCTACTAACCTATTTTGAAACTGTGTAATTGCTATTTCTTTCTCATTAATTTTTTTTTCTGTATTGTAGGAAAGGGTCTACAGGGTGTTCAGGGTATCACTACTAGATCAGACTCATAGTGATTCTCCTGTTTACAGCCTCCCAGGAGCTGGAATTACAGGCGAGCACCACCACATACATTCTCAGTGGCTGTCTCAGCACACTCCAGGGGTGGGGCTGGCACAGCAGGCTCAGGGATCAAACCCTCCGCACCTGCCCCTGCTTGCAGTCTCTTTAATCAGCTGAGCTATTTGGCTGGCCCTTTCTCATTAAAATTAATTTAAAAATTAACAAAATAAATTTCTTTCTACTCCTAAAAGA
This sequence comes from Octomys mimax, assembly GCA_002564305.1. Taxonomy (NCBI): domain Eukaryota; kingdom Metazoa; phylum Chordata; class Mammalia; order Rodentia; family Octodontidae; genus Octomys; species Octomys mimax. The sequence continues at coordinate 10,132 of NDGM011203010.1, read as the reverse complement.
ATGAATAATGTCCATTTTAATATCTCCCTGCATTTCCTGAAATCTTTCTTTCATGTTCCTATCCTTTTAGGATATTCTGCAGCTTTGGTCTGAATAATTGTAAACTGTCAATGGAAAGAGTGAAGAAGGAAAAAGACTTCAGCTCTTCAAAATAGGAAGACGTGGGTTTTATGAGCCCTTTATTTTAATTGTTTGCCAAAAGTATTTGATGCTCCATCAGCAGTTGGAGCATTATCCAGTGTGCTTAACCTCGAGACAGGATGGTACAGAGACAAGGATCTGAAGCCAAAACCATCTTGATTGCCTAAGAGTTTGTACTTTGTGGCTGAGAGATCTCAGGCAAGTCTTCCTACTATTCTTTACCTTGATTTTTCTGTTGGTGAATGTTGGAAATGCGGGAAAGAGGCAGTTAAATGCTAGTCTGATAGCTTATAATACCAACGAATGCGTGTCAAGTTCATGAATGCAAAGATGATGTGTATGCTGACTTCATATAAACATGCACAAGACTGATTTTATTCTCATTTTCCACTTTTACAAGCCAACTCTCTTCCATTTTCAACAATCAACATAAAATTTAGAAGCTTTCAGTGTAAGAGAGATGTTATTTTCCAAGTGTTAAATTTCTAGTGTTTTATGCTAAGACCAATGAAGTTTGTTGGCTCTTTTTTAAAAAAGTATATTCACTGGGCCAGGCATATAGCTTGGAGGTCTAAGCTCTTGCCTGGCAAGCACAAGGACCTGGGTTTGATCCTTGGTATCACATGCCCTGCTGACCCCATGCCATGCTGGTCCCAAAACCAGACATGGTGTTACACACCTGTAATCCCAACACTGGGGAGGCTGAGACAGGAGAATCACTGTAAGTCCAAGCTGTGTGGTGCCACTCTGAGTACCACATAAATAAATAAATCTTTAAAAATAAAGCATACTCATATTTGACTCATTTATTTTCAACCCAATAAATGCACCTGTTTACCACTTTTCAGAGATAGAGAAAAAGTTTCCTTAATTTAAATCTACAATCTTTTACCTATAAAAGCTATTGTTTGCATTTGGTCTTAGTTTTCAGCCAAAATTTTCATTCTATGTTGACTTTCTAGGCTGTGAGAGAACTTCAAGATAGAAAACTCTTTGTTGACCAGTGTTTGTTAGTCCTTTTAGTCATGGTTTGTTTGGTTCTGCTGCCATCAACTGCCACTTACCCTATGCCTAAAACAACTCACACATACACACAAATGAACTTTATTTTCCAGACATCTATGAACAACTTGAGAACATAAAGATGTTCTTTCTAACAGAAGGACAATAAAGAAGGTAAAATTTTAGATGGAGAGATTTGGCACCTAAAATGAGGGACCATCTCTTTGTTTTCTCCAGTAGAGAACAATCTTTCTTCCCACCAGCTAATTCAACAGAAAATGGCCCTCCACCATCCTGTGACTCACGATTGTCTACTCACATTCTGAGTCATGCTCGTCTACGGATGCCAAGAAAGAACTTCATAAGGTAATATTTTCAAAAGCAGCTAAGTGGAATTTTCAGCAAATTATTTGACCTCATTTTCATAGGACTATTTAAATCTTCATAGAAATTTTTTGAGACATTACCATTTTCAGGAAAAATATCCTCAAACACTACATTACTGAAGTGAACCAAGTCTTAGGGATGAAATTTGTATTAGTGGGCAGAATGAGAGAAACAGATTTGAGTCAGAGAATAATCCAACATTCATAAGTTAAATAATACCCCTAATCAACAACTTGGAAGCAGCAAAGAAAGAATTTATACACCAAGAAAGCATTCAGACTGTCTGATAGAGTAGTCTGGAAAGGAATATGTACCAGTTAATACTGAAAACATGATTCTACACTACATGAAATATTCAATCCTTTTTTCTAGAAGGTCTGAAAACATTCCTTCTTCACAGCTATGTTATCTCTCTCTCTCCCTATACATGTAAAATGGGTGTAACTATTTTTAAAATGCTTTGTCACTGAAAACTTTTCTGAGTATCATCAAGGAAATGCATTTTTCAAAACATCATAATGGCATAAAAGATCATATATATTCAGGAGACACATGGTTATCATGAAAAAAAGAGACACATTGGTCATGAACCATGTTGGACTTTAGGTTCCCAAACTTTGCTATAACTCAGACTTTGGGCCCTTTGGCAAACATCTGTCTCACTTTTCATTAATATATTTATGTTCTTATTCTTGTTTCTGCTGATATAGGGTCTTGCTACGCAGTTTGGACTCATAGTGACCCTTCTGTGTTAGCCTTCTCAGTGCTGGGCTTACAGGCCTGCATCACCATGAGCAGGTCCAGACCATCACGTCATGCAGTACCGGGATCGAGCTCTTGCCAGGCAGGCACTTAGGCCATAGAGCTCTCTCCTCAGCCTTGTCTCATTTTTTATATCTATTACCTCCAGGAAACCAACATTCTACCCTGTTTCTGCAAAAATTTGGTATTATTAAATCTTACATTGAAGTGAGATTATGCAGCATTTGTATTCTTGTTCCTGGCTATATCAAATAGCACATTTTATACAGATTCACCTGTGAGTATGCCTTCATAGAATTTTCTTGTTTTTATAGCTGACTGACATTCATTACACATAATGCACACATGTTTTGTTTGTCTATTAGTCGGTGAACCCTGAGATTGTTTGCATATCTTAGCTGTTGTGAATAGTGCTGTAATGAAAGAGGTATCATAAGAGGCAGAAGGCTTTTTGAGACCATGGAGTTCGTACCTGTGGGTGTAGAGTTAGAACTAGAATCGCTGGATTGTATGGCAGTTCTTTTTACAACTTTTGAGAAACTTTCATAATGTTTTCCACAATAGTATGTCATTTTACTAGGTATACACAAGAGTCACAATTTCTCTATACTTTTACCAACATGTCTTACTTTTGTAGATAATAGACATCCTAGAGAGAGTGAGATGGCATTGCAGTTCCAGTTTATTTTTCTGACTAGTAATGTTGAATACTTTGTCATTTATCTGTTGTGCATTTGTATGTCATCTTTGGAAGAATGTTAATCAGGTTCTTTTACCTTTTTTAGTACTTGAAAGAGGTTTTCATTTTTATTTTTCATTTTCATTTTTGCAGTTGAGTTCTATGACATCCTTACATGTTTTAATATTAAGTATTTGGCAGATAGGGGTACTGCAAACATTTTCCACTGCTCCATGGATTTCCTTTTTTTTCCCCCTGGGAGTGGGGCTAGAATGGCATGTGGTGCCGTGATCAAAGCTCAGTCCCTGTGCTTGCCTAAGCTTGCCAAAGCTTTCCTAAGCAGGCGCTTCAGTCTGCTGAACTACCTCACCAGCCTCTGCCATTTCTTTCTGTAGATTGGCTTTGCTTTACAGAAACTGTGGAGTTTCATGTAAATTCACTATTTAGTACTGTTTCTGTTTCCTGTCCTTGGTCTGTCATATTAAATGTCAATATTATGTGAAAGAGATTTTCCCTATATATTGTGCCCCGTATTTTTAATTTTTTTTTATTTTTTACTTTTTTCAAAACAGGTGATTGAACTCAGGCCCTTGCACTTGCCAGGCCAGCACTTATTCTACGGAGCCATCTCCTTATTGTGCCAGTCTTAAGATTTCTTAACTTATACCATATTCATGGAGTGTATTTTCAATTCATTTATTTACAATGTATATTTGTCCTTAAAGTTAAGCTAATTCTCTTCTAGACAGCATATTGATTAATAATCTTTGTCATTTATCCATTACATCTACATTAATTGTTGATTTGTAAGGACTTATCACGACCATTTTTGTTATTATTTTTCAGTTTTTGTTACATTGTTCCCTTGCTATCTTTCTAATGATTCATTGAATTTGTGTGTGTGTGTGTGTGTGTGTGTGTGTGCACGCACTATGTTTTATTCCTTTTTCTTTATCTTCCATATATCTATTATATGTCTTTCTCGATGGTTACTGTGGGTTTTAGTTAATACCTCCTATTTTAAGATGACAGTTTCAGTCACATGACATCTTCAGAAAAATTAAAACTTTACCAGCATATCAAGTTCTATGGTTATCTTGTTAGAGAAGTCATCCATTGCCCATTTAAAAATCAGCAAAGGAAGGAGTTGTATAAAGCCAGATTATTCATTGCACCAAATCACATGAGACACATTTAACACCTTTTAAACTTCCACTAGGTTGAATTTTTGAAATTAAGCTTCTGGTAGGGGTGACTTACAGCACTATGCAAGACTGAGGCAGGAGAATAGCAAGTTTTAGCCCAACCTGGAAATCTAGGAACTTGGAAAATTGTACCTGAAAATAAAAAATTAACAAAATATCTGGTGATAGAGCTAATCATAAAATCCCTGTGTTCAATCCCAATACAGAAAAAAATTAATAAACTTATTTGATTTTCTGAAAAGTTAATCTGTGGCTATTTATTAATAGAAAAAAATTGATGGATTTAATTCAGAAATATGCTCGATGGCATGGACATTTCAGAGGTGATAAGAGAGAGGGTGACTTCACTACTATTTCTTACATACTTTTATTTTGTATGGGAATAATGCTGTGAGAGAAAGCAAAGTTCATGAAAGACAGCCCTAAACTGATACTTTTATTAATAAAATCATTAAATTTAATGAATATCAATTTTTGCAAAACTCTTAGAGCCTTATTCTTAATAAGGGATCTAAATTAGAAGTCACCTTATTATTATGATTGAGAATTTCTGATTATTATTCTTAGATTTAATGCTCATGACTAAGACTTTTCTCATATAAACATATAGCTCCACAGAGAATCTCAAGAAGAAAATTGAAGAGATTGCGAAGCATGGCAAATAGAAGAGATAGGAGTGATATTTTGAGCAAAAATACATGCATTCTTGCACAGGATAAGTAAAATGCAACCAATTAGCTTTTATAAGAAAAAAAGCAATGTAAAAACAAAAGGTATTGTGTTGTCATCATAAAGCTGAAAAAGAAAAAAAATGATGGTAGGGAGGCATGAAATAGCGATGGAATTCAGTGGTGAGTTAAGAAAATGGCACCGATTCTGAGGGCATGTCTGGAAAAACATTTCTAGTGGGAGCTGCTGAATGGTTGCACCCATAATGAAAATGAAGGTAGGGAGCCAGGACCAGCCAAGTGTGGAGCCTCAGAGAAGACATTCCAATGGTGAGGACAAATGATGACAGCTGAGTGGCCACGCTGAAGGCCAGACCAGGTCTGGGCAGACTGGAAAAAGGACGTCCAGGTGGAGCCTAGGAGGGTAAGGAAATGTACTAATGTCTCAAGCTCTAAAAAAGCAAAAAGGATTTAAGTTCATCTTACTCTTATGTCTATGAATATTAGGACTTATTTTATGTTATTAATTCAGAGCTTAAAAAAGAAACACTTCTTAGGGCCGGGAGGATAGCTCAGTAGAATAAGTGCTTGCCTGTCAAGCACAGGATCCTAAATTCAATCTCTGGTACTGAGAAAAAAAAGTAGAGAGAGAAAGGGGGGGGGGAGAGAGAGAGAGAGAGAGAGAGAGAGAGAGAGAGAGAGAGAGAGAG
>NDGM011203000.1:2087-13240 GCA_002564305.1 Octomys mimax | reverse complement strand
TGATTTGAAACTGTCTAATTGCTATTTGTTTATCAATAAAATTATGAAAAAAAAGAAAAAAAACTAAACAAAAAAACTGGGCAACTAAAATGAATAAACAGCTGGGTGTGGTAGTGTACACATGTAATCCCAGAACTTGGGAGGCTGAGGCAGGATGATCACTGAGCTCTAATCCGGCCTGTACTACATAGTGAGTTCAAGACCAATCTTAGCTACATATTGAGACCTATTTCAAACAAGACAAAACAAAATCAAATCTTTAGGGGCTGTGGATATAGTTTAGTGGCATAAGCACCTGCTTGGCAAGCACAAAGTCAAGTTCAATTCCCAGTATGAAAACATAAAATGAATAGACACTTCTCAGAAGAAGGACAAGTGGCCAATATAAACATGAAAAAGTGTTCAACATTTCTGGTCATTAGAGAAATGCAAATTAGAATAATACTGATACTCTAGCTTCAAAAGGGATGACCATCAGCAAGCAATCAAATAATAAATGCTGGTGAGGCTGCAGGTAGGAAGAAGTATTCCCACATTGTCTGTGGTGATGTTTATTAGTACATACACTATGGAAATCAGTGTAGAGATTCTTCAAAACACTAAAAATGGAAATTCCATTTGACCCAGCTATTTCACTTCTAATTATCTTTCTAGCAGTTAAAGATCCTATTAAGGTGAGACACGGGGCCAGGGAGATAGCTCAGTGGAATAAGCACTTTCCTGGCAAGCGCAAGGGCCTAAGTTCAATCCCCAGTTCCACAAAAAAAAAAAAAAAATAGTGAGACACAGAGACACGTATACCCATGTTTATAGCTGCACAACTCATAATAGTTAACTAACAGATGAATAGGTAAAGCATATGTATTTATATACAGTGCATTACTATCCTATAAGATAAACTTGAGCCATATATAGGAAAATGCATACATCTTGAGACCATAATGTTAAGTGAAATGAATCAGACATATAAGCTTAAATGTCACGTGATTTATATGAGAAGTCTAAAATAAATAACAAAATAAAAGATAGATAGTAGGAAATAGAGCCTTTGCAAAGGGAGGAAGACAAAGAGGTAGAGGGATGTAGAAGGGTGAGGAGGGCATGGCTTTGAAAACAAGAAAAAATTAACTAATGTACATCTCATACCTCCCCACAATATCATCAAACATACTAATGAAATGAAAGATATCTAAAATATCACAAAGATCATGACCAAACATCGAATTTCTGATTTAAATAAAAACAATTGTAAAACTGTAAGATGAAAAAGATAAGCAAAAAATGTTGAAAAACGTGAAGAGTAATGATACATTTGTAAGGTGTTAATTTTAAAACAATTATTTGTGTTATAAATGGAAAAGGGCAGAATAATTCCCAGAAAAAACAATGACTTGAAATTGTTAGAATTTTTTTTTTTTTTTAATGTATTTGGTACAGGGTCTCACTATGCAGTTCAGAATCACAGTGATCCTCCTGTTTTCCACCTCCCTGGTGCTGGGATTAGGGGCATACCACCACACCCGGTCTAGGGTGGGGCCTACTCTGTATGTGGTGCTGGGGATTGAACCTCAGTCAGTCTCTGTACTTGCCTAAGCAGGCACTTAGTCTGCTGAGCTCTCTTGCTGGCCTGAAATTGTTAGAATTTAAATGTTAATTTTAATTTTTTTTGTACCAGGGATTGAACTAGGGCCCCACATTTGCCAGGCAGGCACTGTGCCTCTGAACTACACCCCCAGCCTGTTAATTTTAATTTTATATTTATTATTAAAAATCAAGAAATATAAAAGACAAAAAGGAGATAAATACAACACAAACCTCACTACTCAGAAGTAATCACTGAAGTGAAGAGTGGTAGCACATGCCTGTAATGCCAGCATTTGAGAAGCTAAAACAGGAGGTTTGTGAGTTGGAGTACCATCTGAGCAAGGAGTAAGAGACAGTCCTGACAACCTCGCTAAACCGTTGGTCACATCCTACTTAATGTCCATGCTACCTATTTATGTGAGCCTTACACCTTTCTAAATTGCCTTTTTCCTCTTAAATTGTTTTGAATTATGTTCCTGTCCCTTTAGATCATAAGATTAATACATGGTAATTTATATTCTAAGCAGCATGAGAGTTCCATGCATCTCTGAAAATTATTTGCCTGTATAATAGCAGAAAAGCACATCAGAGAGTAAAGCAAGAACATCACTCCAGAAAAGTACTGCATACATAACTTGACATAACTAAGTTCAATTGCTGCTAGTCAGGTGCTTAAAAACAAAAATATAGATATGAGAAAAATATTAATTCCATAGAAAAATATCTAACGGGTATGAATAAATGGAAGAAAGAAAGCAAGTTGAAGTATGAGGAAATGATACTCTCATAATGTAGTGAAAATATAATGATAAGACATCTTGCATAGGTAAGGCCAACACTAATTATAGTGTTTGAATTTGAATGAATAATAGAATATCCATTATAGAATATGGTTGGACAGATGGGTCCAAGCACTAAAGTTTAGTGATTACCCAAAAGTAATACCCAGGGGTCAGCTCCTCTAATAGAGTCAGATGGATGCAAGGAATATTGAAAGGTCTTAAGAAATATATTGCTTTTATACTGGGGGTAGGAAGGGCAAGATGCTGCTCAGGGAGTTAAGGAATGAAAATCCAAGAAGAGAGCATTAGATTTAGGATATCAGGAAGTTATTAGTGACTTCAGGAATGCACTGTCAGTAAAGTAGATGATGTAACTCTTACCTCAGGATAGCACATCAAGTGTTATTGTCTGGGGCAATAACTACAAACTGTTTCTGCTTTTGTACTTAGTGTTCTTTTGTCAAGTTGAGTTATTTTATTTTATCTTATTTTATTTTATGTTAGAAGACTGGATTTCAGTGTGTTGTTCAGGCTGGTCTTGAACTTCTAGATTCAAAGGATCTTTCTGCCTGAGCCTCCCCAGTAGCTGAGAGTACAGTCATGTGCTACCTATGTACCTGTATACTAGGTCCTGAAAGAAAAAAAATATAAAGAAAATCACATGACTGAAGAATTAGCCTATCCTAAGGGAACTTAATGCTCCAACCTAGCCTTCAATTTGACCCAAATACCTACACTGCAATAGGTAAAGCAATGGTTTCTAGTCAAAGAACAAGCCCTTTCTAGCAGTGGCTCTGAACCACTGTCTTGAAGGGTCTAATTAAATTTTTTTCTCTGACCTTGATTGCTGCTTTTAAAGCAGTCTTTAAAACCCAGAAGCATACTAAACTTGCCACGTCCTGTTGCCTCTGTTAAGTCAACACTTTTACCTTACCCAGACCTCTTGCTGTCTGACCACACCACTTAGCTAATTAACCTCATTTACATCACACTGTTGCCTAGGCCTACTTCATAAAGGTTCATTTGAAAACTGGCTTCTAAGCTAGGATGTGGTGCTGCCCATCTGTAGCTACTCTAGAGGCTGATGCAGGATGATTGCAATAAAGAAATAAGGAAAGGACTAAGGAGGTAGCTAAGTGTTCCTTGGGTTCAAGTCACAGTGTGTGGAGGGGAACACTAGCTCTTGAGCTGTATGTGTAGAGCACTTGTTTGTCATGTATGAGGACCTGAGTCCAATCTCCAACTCAAAACAAAAATAAACATTATGGGTGAAGTAAACAATAAAGAGATGAGAAATCAAGAATTGAGGAGTTAGATTTGGAAATGGTAAGCAGATTTAACCAGAGAAGAGGATCTCTTTAATGTTGCTAAATACAGTGATTATCATAGTGTATATATTCCTCTCTTCCTTTCTCATTAAAATATTAGATTTCTCCACAGAACCTATTCAACTTTCTCACATTTGTTCCAGGGCAAAAAACAAAGTGGATCATAACCCTATGCTTACTAATGAATGAATTCACAAACATGATAGATACGCTTAGTATTTTAATGTATAAATAATATTTACATAGGATATGTTAGGATTTACATAACAAACTATGCAGTTAACAATGACTTAAATGTCATGCAACAAAGATAGTTCCAGGTAAGTTAGGCAGCAGTGTGTGGTTTTGCCAATCAAGGACACATATGTAGGAAAGTAGGAATGGTGGGAAGAGAAAGGCATTTTTCTTATTTTCTTTGTTACTTAGGAAAGTTTATTGGAAGCTACCCAACAAGCTTACTATGGTATCTTATTGGCCAGAAACGGGCTACATTGACAACTCTTATTTTCAAAGGATATCAGAGGATAGCTATTTTAGTTTTAGAGAAAGAAGTAGAAGAAAGAAAGGAACTGGAAAACCCTTTTGAGAAGGTAACCAAATTGTTTAAAATTTTATTCACTGGGATAAAGGACAATAAAATCAAGAAACAATAATGGGGTACAGTGGCACATACTAATAGTGCCAGCTACTCAGGAGGCTAAGGTGAGAAAATCTTTGGAGTCTATGAGTTGCAGGCTAGCCTAGGATGCAGTGAGATCCTATCTCAACACACACACACACACACACACACACACACACACACAAAAGAAAGAAAAAGAAAAGAAAAGAAAAATTTTGCTTGAGAAATCTCAGATGTGTGCTAATTTCATTTGAACTCAGATAAAACTGTGGACTAAGACTTGAAATGTGAATAGCATACTGGAAGACAAAACCTTCAAAACCCAAAACATGAACAGTGTTTTGAAAATAATTCTGATAAAGATAGTTTTGGGGTTTGGATTTCACTGAGTTTGGGAGGGCTTCAGGTTTGTAATAGCAATGGCTAACTCCTGGAATCTTCAACACCTCACTGCCAGGGAACATTCCTGGGCAGCACGGCTTCTGTGTTCACTTCTCAGCAAGTTAGTTGACAGGGTTTCTAAGAGCCACTTTTAATAAAACTATTCATTCTTCTTCCGGTCTAAATTTTTACTTCTGGCCACATTTAATATCTCTAAGCTTTTAAAAGAGATTATAAATCTCTTATAAATAAGAGATTATAAATAAGAAGTATTTACTTCTTATCCTAAAGGTGACACTAGCGTATGAGGAAAGAACTAATACTTAATAAGTATAACATAGATAATGAATCATACACACAGTAAAAAACAAAACAGAAAACAATTGTTCTTGAAAGGGAAAAACTGTACAAGGAAAAACTGTTCTTCTAAAAACTTTGTTCTCTTTGAAGTTGCCTAGCTCTGTAACTGTTTCACAGCTCTGTAAGTGCTTTCTTGAACCCTGAAACCACAAAAGCATAAGTGAACATTCGGGACACTTGATTGTGCCAAACTTTGTGGTCATTAATCTAGCCCTGTAACTGATGCTGTCACCCTGCTAGCTAATCACAAGAACTGCCAGGCTGTCCTGTCCCACCTTTGTAACCCCAGCTTATCCTGGCTCACAGACACTTGCCACCTGGCCTTTTTTTGTTTGTTTGTTTGTTTTGTTTTTTTGGTGTTGTTGTTTTTGACAGGGTCTTGCTTCTTTCTCTGCAGTCCAGGCTGGCCTTGAACTTGCAATGATCCTTGTGCCTCAGCCATCTGAGCTGGGATTACAGGTATGCATCACTACATCTAGCTGTCACCTGGCTTTGTTGGAAGTTGCTTCAGACAGGATCACTGTTGTAAACTAAAGCTGTTTACTGCCTCCTGACCTTCTGTGATGTCATTCTTTTCCCAGACTCAGTTTTATATATATAAAACTGAGACTGGGAATACTGGGAATATATATATATATATATATATATATATATATATATATATATATAGTGTTCTGGGTCTCACTTCTAGATCAGTCTCATAGTGATTCTCTTGTTTACAGCCTCCTAAGTGCTGAGATTACAGGTGTGCACCACCACGCCCAGTCTCAATTGCTGTCTCAGTGTGCCCTGGGGGCAGGGCCAGCAGGCAGGCCTGGGGATCGAACCCCAGCCCCTGTACCTGCTTTCAGGCACTTTAATCCGCTGAGCTATTTGGCTGGCCCAACTGTTTATTTTTCAACTTTATTAATAATTGGAAATATAATAACTTTGACTATAGTGACCACTGGGCTTTTGTTTTCTTTTATTTTTACATAATTTCATTTTGCAATGTTGGGGATCAAATCCAGGCTCCTACATATGCTAGGCACTGAGCTATAAGTACAGGCCCTGGATTTTTATTTTTGAAACAAATACAAACTAATTTTTAAAAAGCATAATATTCTCTTATAAGATCCAGTAGTATAGAAAAAAGGAAATGTGTATGTGCAAATCTTAGGCTCCTATTTCTGTGTTCTTTTATTATGTCATTCTCCTATAGGTAAATAGAAACAAATTTTTACCAGATTCTACTTATAATTAAGGATGACTTTTCCAAAGATTGTGTATGTGCTCACGCATGTACATGCACACATTCACAACATAAAGGAAAAGATCAGATTAAGAGTTAAGAGTCTGTTGAGACCCACTGAAAACACCAGAATTGATATGAGGATAATTTTAAGCCAAAGACAATCAAACTCAACATATACAAAAATGTATTTTCTTGAAACTTCCTCTGCTAAAATTAGTCACTTTTACAAAATGAGGCTGCCATAAACTCCCTTTGAGGGAGCATTCATCCTTACAGGAAAGATGCAGAAACTCTTTGAAGAGTTTTATGGCCTGAATAAGAGAGTATTTTTCCTGAATAGGCAACTAGTATGGAAAGAAGTATTCTAGCAAACCAGTAGAACCATAATTCAATGCTTTTACTCAAGTTATTACTGAATAACCTAAACATTGTATTCAGGTAAATAGTATAAATATAAATTAGTATAAATATATTATTTTCAGGACATAAGGAATGATGATCCTAACAATAGAAGTAATATAGTGTATTCTTATTTTTTTTTTTTCTTGATCATGGCATACTGCCAACGCATGCTTTAGATAAGGGGATATTTTGCATGTGTACTGTCATTACCTAAAGTTGAGACAGAAATTGTCATGGTTTGGGGTTTTTTGCAAAGGTAACAATACAATACAGGACACATTTTATAAATTATTTTATAATCATCCAAAGAGTCATGTGCAAAGAGTTCAGGAAATCTATCTACACAGTAAAAGCCAAAGAATCCAGCTCAGTGACTGGATCCTAATATCCTACATGAGTCCAGCTGAACACTTAGAGCCCATAACAATGCCTCTCACAAATCCAGTTGGAGGCCTAGAACCCACAACAGTGTCTCATACAGGCCTGTTTCATGGATCTGCACTGGAAAGGCCCAAAGGTCAATTGTGGAAGCTAAAAAGTCTATGACAGTGGGAGAAATATCAGGCTGAGGGATCTGAACTGAAGCCAGGAAGAAATTCTCAAGATAAAAACCAGAGCTCCCCACAAAAGTACCACAGCCATCCTCAGCAACTATGAAGTCCTAAGCTCCTCCAGCATTGAGGAAAACTTAGTTCTCATCAGGAAAGCCAATGGGACAGATTTCTCCAAGAAACCGAGTAGTGTACCGTTTTCCCCTCTGGAGCAGTAAACAACTCTCAAGATGAGGACCAGAGTTCCCCCAAAATGAACCATAGCCATTCTCAGCAGCAATGAGGTTCTGAGCTTCTCCTCTAACTAGAACATCTGTATTCATCAGGAAAGCCAGCATGACAAGGTCCTCTAGCAACCCAAGAGAACCAGCAGCTTCCAGTAGCTCCAACCCCTTCTCCAAACAGCTTCCCTAACAGATTCTGAACAGCTTCTCTATTTCTGCCTCTTATACTTCTAGCAACAATCCTCAGGTGGGTGTCCCACACCCAGTACCATGCTAGCTCAGTTCAGCTGGGTGTAACAAGTTGATCACCAGTTAGCAATCCATTATAGAAATGAATCATAAATATATTTTAGAGCTGGGCATTATGGTACACACTTGTAATCCCAGAACTCTGGAGGCTGAGGCAGAAGAACTTCCATGAGTTTGAGGCAAGCCTGGGCCTCATAGTAAGATCAAGAAAGGCCTGAACTACATAGCAAGGCCCTGTGTAAAACAGCAATGATGACAACAACAAGATGATTTGGAGTTAGAGAGATCAGGTTTGGATCCTGATTCTGTGTCATTTAATATACATGTAGAAAAAAAATAATAAATGTGAAATCTTGGGAAAATGATAATATCTATGGGGCTTCATTTTTCATATGTAAAATGAGAAAAATAAGAACTACCTGATAGAGTTGTTGTGAGCATAGAAATGTGCACATTGGTGACTAGCCCAGTAGCTGGCACATGGTAAATGCTCAATAAACTTTTGCTGCTGTTACTAGCCTCTCAATGGCATAACAACCTCAAATTTGGACAAAGAATAAGCCTGGCTAGGAATCTCTTGTTCTAAAATATGCCGTGATGGTTGATTGATTATGTCAACTTGAGTAATGTCCAATATTGAATGTTTGAGGTGTTTAACTTTCTTTGCATTTGTACAGGTAAGAGTCTGCCTTAACTTTCACAGGAGGTATTGGATTTGGATTTTTCAGGAATGCTGAAACTGTTAGGACTATGGCAACTCTTAGAGATGGGATAATTTCCTTTTGTATAAAGGGATATATATGAGTCTTTGGGGGGTCAGGGTAGAATTTATGGCTTGTCTAGATATCCTCCCAAAGCCTCATGAATCATAGGTGGGACTTTTCCAAAGGTGGCTGAACCTAGAATGTGTAACATTGCGATTGATTCATGGCACAGTATTAGGATCAAGGACATTATGATTAAGGATATGAGTACCACCTTCCTAAATAGCCTAGATAAGATTTAAGGGATAGAAAACTGTTGTTTGCTCCTTTCTTTGCTCCCTTCTGCCCACCGTGAACTGTTTCTTCTATGTAGTGTCTATCTGCCTTACTACCCCATCTAGAAGCCAGCCAGTTATGACCTGAAACCTCTACATACTGTGAGCTAAATAAATCTTTTCCTTTTTAACTTGGGGTGTTGGATATTTTTGTCTCATCAACAAGAAAAACAACTAAGACATAACCTGTGTAACTTTAACCATAACACTTTGTGAGATTGTGATTCTATTTCTACAACTGAGGAAGAGAAATGACATGGCAAATGTTTGTAAATAAGATTGTGAAAACTTCACAGATTAACCAAATGCTAATTTATGTTACCTCATTAAAATCTCTTGCTATGTTCATAGTCCTGAAAATAATTATAGTTAATATTTTATGTTTACAGTGTTCTTTCCAGTCAGGCATTAACAAGACATTTCAAAGGTAAACAAGCAGATTGCATTGAACTTGCCCAAGGTTATGGACTTGGTAAGAAAGTGACAAGAGAAGCAAGTGTTCTATAATTCATAGGCAATTAAAGGAGAAATTCATTTTCTTCAAAGAATTTCCTATTTATTTATATATGCTGTTTATTACTTAATAGTAAATGACACATTTTTAATGGATTTTACAAGCCACTCTACTAAGAAGTAGGTGGTGCTAATGATGATGTGACCTGATATTTCAGGTCTCTAGGCCTCTTGATTACCTACAGCCTGTCTTTCCAATTTTATTGCCTAATTGTGATACAAGATTTAGGGTTAACAGCAGTGGAGGATGAGAGATGCCATAAGGAGTTCAAGTGGGGAGGGAGAGGAGAGGAAGGGATAAAAAGAGAACTGAGATGTGTTATGTCTATGTAACAACTCTTCACAAAGAGTGAAATCATTCATTACATACTGCAAATGTGTACTAATAAAAAGTACAATTTCTCAAAAAAGAAAAAAGTGATGGAATTTTTGGCTCTTTCGAAGCACTTTTGGGACCCATTTCTCAAAGCATGAAGTGCATTTTGCAGTTAGTTTCCTAGCCTCATTTAATTGAACTGTACAGAGATGTAGTTGCACCCTTCGACCATACTACCTGTATTTGAATTTTGACTCTGGAGTTCCCTCAGTGTAACATTAATCATTCAGGGCCTTAGTAGAGATGACAGGAATAGCTTCTACCTCATGAATTAGATCAATCCTTGGACTGCATTAAAGGTTCACAATGTTATCTTTCAGTTCTATAGCCAAACTATAAGTGTTGTTAGTATATGGCTCAGATGATTGGTAGTAATGCTACTGCAGGTAGATAACACTGGCTTAATGTGAAATAATTTGTAAGAGTGGTCACCATTAAGATATCAATGTGCATACTTCATAGTTCCATAAATAATATCAACTCTTTTTTCCTCATTAAAATTTCATGCACAGAAGGTAAGTGCATGGGATGTGGCACTTGGTATAAGTCTTTCTCTTGCTTTCCCATCTGTAAAATGGTGAAATGTAGTACTTTCTGTGCCATATGAATGCTGTCTAGGGAACCCAAGTAAAATGATTAACTGAGTTTCTGACAAGCAATAAATTCTGAATAATGACTTGAAAAGTATTAATTGTTGTCATTGTTATTTTAAACAAAATAACAAAGCATATAGGCCCCTTCTGATATTTCAGGGTTCAACTATCATCACAGATGTAAATGAAATTAGATTCGGGGCTATATTTACTGTGCACTCAGATGTACAGAATCATGGCAGGATGCACCTTTTTCTGGCTCACATAAATATTAGTAAATGCGTGCCTCTGGGGGTGGTTGAATGTTTAACTTCCTCTTTGAACATCATGGTTCTCTCTAAGGTTTTTCTCTGTTTACTGTTTTATGTTTCTGGTCCGTTTAGCTGAGACACATTGTTTATATCATCATAAGGGCCTGTTGTATCTAATCTCATCTTAACTGGAGTCTGTTCAAAGAAGCGGAAAGAAGCCATAGCCAGTTGGCATTAGAATAGACATTTAGAAACATGGAGGGTTTTAAGAAAACATTTCTAAGACCAGTAGGAAAAAATGAGTATTATTTTCTTGGATTTAGATGCTTTCAACGTATGTTAGTTTGTGTTATCTTTTCTCTGGGTTAATTCTGGCAAAATCAAGTTCGCAGTTCCCCTCATCCAATTTATTCTAATCAAATCTTCTTATTATCTTAATAGATTAAAATTAATTTTAGTATTAACTCAAACAAAATGTAATAAAGAAGGTAGCATTTTGCTCCAGTCTTCCGCAAAGGCATTGTAAAATAAAAAAGCTGTATATTATGAATTGCTCTCAAATATTCAAATTACTGCCATTCGTTACTTAAAGAGATAATTGCCTTTTAAAACTGTGATAATAATTTTTTTTTTATTTTATTTATTTATGTGTGTGTGTGTGTGTGTG
>NDGM011202985.1:0-17042 GCA_002564305.1 Octomys mimax | reverse complement strand
TGTTAACCCTCCAGAAGAGAAGCTAATTATTAACCTACAATATATGCAGTTCAGTTTACCCTACCTGTCTTTCTTTTTAGTTCTTACACTAGCGAGACAACACAATATTTACGCATGTGGGTCTGCTTTATGAATATAGCTTTAAGTTGCAAACACTTACCTACAAAGGCTTCAAGTTTGTTTTTCTTTATAGCTGAGTGATACTCCATTGTATAAAACACCACATCTTTTTTATCCCCAGGTTTATCACCATACACTAGACTAAAGTCAAAATGGATTAAAGATCTAAACATTAAAACAGAAACACTGTATCTCCTGGAAGAGAAAGTAGGTGGAAGATATAGGGGTAGGCAAACATTTCATGAACAAGAATCAAACTACATGGGAAAAACTTGAAAGAATCATCAATTAAGACCTCCTCTTATTGAGAAGTTTCTGCATGGCAAAAGAGATTACCAACAGAGTGAAAAGACAAACCACAGATTTGAAAAAAATCTTAACTAATAATCTATCAGACAAAGGTGTTATATTTAGAATTTATAAAGAACTAAAAAACATTAGGACCTGAAAATTTAAATACCAAAATCCAAAAATGGGCATCTGAAATGAATATACACTTCTCAGAGGAAGAAATATAAGAGACAAATAAATACATGAAAATATGTTCCACATCACTAGCTACTCTAGAAATGCAAATTAAAACAGCATTGAGATATCATCTCATCCCACAAAGAATGGCTATCATAAAGAAATCAATCAACAATAAATGTTGGAGATGCTGTGGGGAAAAACGAACCCTTCTCCACTGCTGGTGGCAATGCAGACTGATACAACCATTATGGAAATCAAGGTGGGGACTCAAAAAAACTAGAACAGGAAATCCCATTCAATCCAGCTATGCCCCAACTGGGAATTTTCTCAAAAGAACTAAAAACATCATATCATAGTGATATATGTACTCCTATGTTTATAGCAGCACAATTTGTAATAGTCAAATTTTGAAAACAACCAAAACGCCCATCACTTGAGGGATGCCTAATTTTTACTTTTTTTTTTCCCTTTAGTGTATGTATTTCTCAATATAATGTAATATAATATAAATCTTTTGATCTGAAGAGGTTATTTTTCTGGGGCTGGAGAGACAGCCCCATGGCACAGTGAATGCCTGGCTTGAGATCTTGAGTTTGATTCCTCGTGCCAAAAAATAAAAATAAATGAATAAATAAAAATGTTCTTTTCTGTATGAGATAATTTTCAGTGAAGATTACCCTTGTAGAGATAGCATAAAAGAAAAGACTGACCTTTTCATCATCAGACCAACTACAAAATATTTATTTATGGGCATAGAATATCACCTCTTGAGCCTTAATTTATGTGTAAAATATGGAAAGTGCCACGTAACTCATAAAATTATTGAAAAGACATTTTAAAAATGAATCTACATGTTTCTATTAAATTAAAAAGTTCACAAATCATTCATTTCATGCAAAATGAAATATGCTATAGAAAACAAAGGCAAATAAACCTTGGGGCAGTAGCTGTATAAACTTACATAAGCAGGATGTCGACGGCAAACTAGACAACAATACACCAAGAGCCAGCGAGTGCTATTTATTACAATAAGTGAAAGGTTGTACATGAAGCAGAGTGAACCAGATCCACTCAACAGAAACACAAACACTGTATTTGAAATTGCAGCTGTAGTTCACATTCTATCTTTCATACATCCGAAAGTATTTTTTTAAATTGCTCATGGAGGCTAAATTCAATTACCACGTGGTCTAAAACACTTTGATACGATAAATCCCCTAGGATTCCGTGTTTATACTAAACAGATTTCCTCCTCTTTCCAAATACATTATTGATCAGTTTGGCAACTGATTTAGATCCACTGGGTCTTCTCTTTTCTTTGAGTTTCAAGTTGGCCAGAATGTCCTTGACAATTCTGGTAAACATCATTTCTACCTCCAGAAACTGCTCTGCAGCTGACAGCTCACAGAACCGGCATCGGTTATCCAAAGCCAGCTTCTGTCCTTCTTCACAGCCAACCTCACGCACATGACAGAGGTCTTGCTTGTTGCCAACCAAAAGCACGGCAGGCTCTACAGCTCTGAAATACAGAGACACAAGTTTTGCCAAGATCCTTTCAATGACTATGTTTGTAGAAAAAAAAAAAAGCAGGAAGACTTGTATCCCAAGGACTATACATCAAAGAAGAGTATGTATGTGTATTTATGGCCAGGTGTGCGGGTACTGACACATCCTCATTTACTGACAAAAACGATTTTAAGGAGAATGTGGCAAACAGCACAGAAGAAACAAGAATTTAAAGCTTAGGATTGGAAATGACATACATACATTCTTGGGTTCTGATTTTGTTTGCTAGCCAGTGGTGCTTCTTACATTTCGAATCTTCAATTAATTTAAAAAACACTAAATAAGTCCTCATCCCAGACAATTCCCAGATATTAACTAAAATCATATGTATAAAACTGTCTAATATAGTGATAGGCAGTGAAAGATACTTAAGTAAAAGATATTTACTATTACTTTTTATGTTCCTTATCACTTGTGAAAGGAGGATTAACAAATGTCTCTTACAAGTTAATTGTAACACAACAGTTAATTTAGACGGACTTTTCCAAAGCAAAAATATTCAGTACGCATTGCTGGATTTTTACTTGCTAATATAAATCACAACATTCTGCAGAGAAAATTTTTAATCTTCTTACCTTGTACAACTATTCTGTTTAAGAAAAATTTTTCTCTGTCAAGACAATTATTGAGTCGGTGAGATACTCAGTAGACTAAGCACCTGCTTAGGCAATCACAGGGACCAGGGTTCAATTCATGGCAGGACGTATTGTGCTGGCCCAACCCCCAAACACACGGAGCCGGCCACCAAGTCCAGGCATGGTGACACATACCTGTAATTCCAGTGCGGGGGAGGCTTAAAACAGGAGGATCACTATGAGTCCCAGCTATGTAGTGAGACCCTATACCAAATCCATTAAATTAAAAAAAAAAAAAAAGATAATTGTGTTCTGCCTATCCCAATGTGTTTTCCTTGCTTCTAATGAAACAATTGAACAATAGAATTTGATTTGAAGAATATCATAAACCTATACTTGCCTTGAAATATTACAAAACTACCATAATATTTACTATAGGGAAGAAATAAATAATCACAGGATCTTTAATTCTTACTGACACCAGAGTCCATTAAAGGTTATTTTCATTTACATGACAGTATGATCAGTGTCAATATTATTTTCAATCAAGTTCATGGAATTTTGTAAAGGATAAAGGAGACAGAAGAGGTGAAATTGTCTTATAGAATGAGCCACAAATATCACATAAAATTTTATAAGAATATCACAGTGTACCTTCATAACCTTTCTACAAATCGAAAACTGGAAATTTTCTAGAACTTCTTTAGTTAGTAAATTAAGGAGATTGCTTTTTAAAATGTCAAATATAAGTGACATATTTTCAGAGTATGTTTAAGTGTTCTTCAGTGGTTACCTTTATTTGAAAGAGTATCAAAGAATTTTGTTTCCATACCCAATATTTGTCATTGTGTTACATGGATGAGATTTGAAGCTTGCAAAAATATAATTCTAAAAAATGAACAGCATTACAGGATGTGGAAGCTATGAACCAAATGTCAGTGAATGTACAGAAGTCTTTTTCTACCATGCTGTCATCAAGTATATAATCAGAAAGCAGAACTCTGAAGACCATAGCATTTTACCTGAGATACACGTACATGAGAATGTAAATCAAATCACTCCAGGGAAATACCCTTTGTCAATTATTAATCCATGTTTTCCTGATAGTGAGCACATAAGACAGATATAAATATGCGTGTGCTGATTTGTAGTAATAATGCTGTGCTTTTTTGTTTTAGAATATTATTAGAGTATTTTTTTGGACTGAAAGAGGAAACTGATTAAGACTACAAAGAATTCCTTAAGGGAGGTTTGAATAAACATACTTGAAATCTGGAAAACTAACTAAATTTTACAAAAAAACAGGAAAGTCTAAACAATGAGAATCTCTGGTGATTAAACTTTTATCTACCAATACATTGTTTAAGGCACAATGATAATGTATCTTGCTTCATACTCTGTATCTCAAGACAATTAATGAAGAATTGTTGACCATCTCTTTATTTTAGGAGGTGAAATGCAGGAAGATGTATGTCTGTAGTTAGAATTTGCGAATGGTTTGATTACTCAGTCTACCCTGTGATATACTGAACAACCCAGTGACTAAGAAATGAACTCACAGGGTGCCAACTGTAATAAATCTCGATTCATTTATTATCCTTAACATTTTTGTGAGAAGGAAAAGGAAAGGTTGAAAAGCAACCTATATCTTGTACACAGAGGATCATTATTTTGCAAGTGAGTGTCGTGTTAACAATAGAAGCTGTCTTGTAAAATGGCCATTTACTCAGGGCGAGTAACTGTTTATGTCAGCCAGGATATAAAGCATTCACATCTTATTCCTTTTACTACATGTGTAACTCCTGTGGAATGGGAAGGTGAATTGTTCAGGGCTGTTAAATTTTGTAATTGGAAGGCTGTATTAAATTCTTCCTAATGATGCTTATAGCTACATGATGATTTACAAAAGGCAAAGGGGAAAGGAATGAGATATTTTACCTTTTGCAATGACTAATCTGTGGCTCCCGAATTCTGTATATCAGGGCTTTGGCAAAAGCAAACGAAGATCTGTCACTGATGTCATACACGATAACAAACCCATCTGCCCAGTGAAGCTCAGTTGTAAGAGAAACTTTTGCCTTCTGGGACTGAAAATAAACAAAGTGCACTTAAAGTGCTGGAATCAGGCACCAGTACTTTACAATTTCATTAGTTCATTAACGGAGACATGTCTACCTAGAAGAAATTTAATAAGGCCAAAGAGTGATTTTTAAATTAAAAATAAATAAAAACAATGATACAGAATTTCAAAACAAGATAATAGGAAGTTAACAATGTAGTAGATTGCATAGTGTTCTCTTTGAAGTTGGTGGGTTTTCTCTACTTTAATAAAAAATTCAGCTAAGTCATCATATTGGTGAGCCAATATGGCACCTGCCACTGGAGGCCATGTGCTATATTCCACCTTGCTCCTCCCTGATGAAATTAAAACTTCCTAGTTCCTTTTCACAATCTCCTATTTCCTTGTTCCTATCTCCTGCCCAATCACCATCTGCCACATCATGCAGATTGCCCCCTAAACCCCACCTCCATCCTGGTCCTATGTAGCCTTTGTTCCCCTGGTCAGGTCCTCAGAAGCTTCACATGTCTCCTTTCCTGCGGTCTTCCTGGTGCCCACAATAAAGGCCTCTTTCATATTTCTTGTCTTTTTACTGTGCCAAAAGTGATTTCTCAGATTTCAAGATAGAGGCATTCAAAATTGATCAAACGTAAGTATCAACTGTTCATTTCAATGGACTAATAGAAATTAATAGTATAAACACCCTGGCTATCTTGTATATGTATTTTTTTCCTTTTCCATCTTTTCCCTTTTCCTCAATCCCAATTGTTCTTTCCATTTGAGCAGTTTCTTTCTCTTTTGTAATATCTATTGTACATTTGGGTTTTATTTACTTTTTTATTTTCATGTGCTAGGGAGTCACCAGAGGGTTTACACATGTGATCCTGATTTATTTCACTTATGAGTATAGTTTCTAGTTACATCTATTTACCTATAAAAGCCCCAAGTTTATCCCCCACACACCCCTTTTTTATGTATTTAGGACAAGGTGTACAGAATATACAGGGTCTCACTGCATAGATTGCACTCCTAGTGATTCTCCTGTTTTTAGCCTTCCAAGTGCTGGGATTACAGGCACGTGCCACCACTCCCATTCTCAATTGCTGTCTCAGCACGCTGCTGGGCAGAGCCAGCATGGCAGGCTCCAGGATGGAACGCTTACCCCCTTTTATAGCTGAATAGTATTCCATTGTGTACAAATACCAAATCCTTTTTATCCATCCCTCAGCTGATGAGCATTTGACTTGTTTCCACTATTTAGCCATGACAGATTATGCCACTATAAACAGGGGTATGCATATATTGCTGCTCTACAATGTTTAGAATTTTACTGGGAAAATACACAGAAGTAAAATTGCTGAGTCAAATGAAATCTCTAATCCTACTTTTTTTGAGGAATCTCCACACTGATTTTCTCAGTGGTTGCATGAGTCTACACTCCCACCAACAGTGGAGAAGGGTTCCCTTTTTTCTCCACAGCACTGCCAACACATGTATTGGTTGATCTCTTGATTGTAGCCATTGTTCTGTACTAAGAGAATCTCAGTGTTGCTTTAATTTGAATTTCTATAATGACCAATGATGTTGAACATTTCTTCATCTATTTATTTGCTCTTTGTATGAATTCATCTGAGAAGCATGTATTTATCCCAGATGTCCATTTTTGGATTGGATCTTTGAGTTGAAGGGCCTGAGTTTTTTCAATTATTTATACAATATAGATAGAAGTTCTTTGGCTGTGGGACAGTTGGCTGAAAATTTTTGCCTCTACATGGTTTTATTTTCACAAAGAGTGTAGTTTTTATTATTTATTTATTGTCTTTTAGGGAAGGGTCCACAGGATGTTCAGGGTTTCACTACTAGATTGACTCATAGTGATTCTCCTTTTTATAGCTTCACAAGAGCTGGGATTACAGGTGTACACCACTGTGCCCAGTCTCAATTTCCATCTCAGCATGCCCCAGCAGCAGGACTGACACAGCAGGCCCATGGATTGAACCCCTGGCCCCTGCATCTGCTTGCTGGCACTTTAATCTGCTTAACTATTTGGCTGGCCCTGAGTGTAGTAGTTTTTTTAAATGATCCATTTCTCACTACCTGTTTGCTTTAATTAAAAATGATTCAAATTAGAAGTATAGAAAGGAACAGCAACAAAGTTTTTTCTACCATATTTTACAACTTTTCTATAATGAAATATCTACTATTATGAAAATCTAGTATGATAAAATACTTTTTAAATTAATAACAAGAGATTTGTTTTGAAAAATAGACTTCTCTTATTTCTGTGGAATATGTATTGATTTTTGTATTAGATTTAAATCCATAAAAGTAGAAATATTTATCTGGGTTAGCCAAAAATTTTTTTAAAAACAACTGTCTTAGAAAATTGTGTGATTGACGATTGGTTAAATGATTGAGACTGGTTCTTTCTATGTAGTGCAGGTTTGCTTTGAATTCACTATAAATCTCTACACTGGAATTTAATTTGCCAACCTCCTGCCTCAACCTCTTGAGTGTAGCAACTACAAGAATGACCTGGACACTCTGCTTTATTTTGAAATCTTAGACAATTGACAATTTCTTCTCTACCATATATAATCTTACTTTACGATAATATTTTGAATAAACATGGAGGTTTGTACTCAAAATTTATCTTAATCTCTTTTGACAACTTACAAGTTATTGAACATACAACTTGAATTGGCAAGCCTTTAAACTACGATTTTTTGACAACGACATTATAACCTAATAAAAATCCAACTTAATATTACTATTTTAAAGGTAGATATGATAAAATAATTTTGACATAAATTTACAGAAAAGCCAAATAACACCATTTGTACCACAAAAAGTAACCTCTGAATATTTTAACAATCACAATTCAAAAAACTTCAGTTTTAACACTGGCAGTGTTTTCCTTACCCTGTTCTAGTCTTCTTCAAGTCATAATCAAGTAAATAAAATATAATAGAAGGGTTTTTCTTTTCCTTAACTTACTTGAGAACAGGGATCATAGATTTCCAGATTCAGTTGCTTCCCTTCCAAACACAAATACTTATTATAGATAGACTCTGCAAAATATAAAAACATCTATTCACCATTGACATGGAAAAACGCCATGATAAAAAAATGTACTCCTGTCTTAGAAGATTCAACTGGCCATATTTTAGTGTAATAGTAACTTTTCCTCATTGTCAATGACCAAAACCACATCCATGTTGCTATTTCCTCAGATAATTTTCTCACCAATGAATTTTGCTACGGTCTCTCTTACTTCCGTCCTTCGCCATGGATGAAGCATCTGTGTTGTTATGTATGGACAATTTATTTACTCCCAAATGGTAATGACATTCTCTAACCTATTTGAAAACATCGCTTCAATAGTTTTGCCTCTCCTTTGCTTTCACAATATTTCATTACCAACCTCTTACAAATATGTCACTTTTTTTTTCCTAACATCTATAATTATATGCAGCATTCAGTTTTCTGTCTCATTCTTATTTGTCTTATTGGTGACATTAACACAGTTGATCATTCCTGCTTCCTTGAATATGTGGATTCCAGTGTTATAGTCTCCTGTTTATTTCTATTTTATCCCTTGTTACTTCAACCTGTTAATTCACATCACATACCTTCCCACTCCTCAGACATAGACCCAGTTCATAGATCTCTTCTCTGTGTCCACTCCCTGACCTCACCAACTCCATGCCTTTATAGACCAATCATTTCTGATTCATCCAACTCACCTATAACCAAGACCACCTCCCCAGACTCCAGACAGACACCTTCTTGTCATTGGAAATATCCATTTCCATTTAGATATGTGATGGGCATCTCTGTCTTACCACAGTTAAAACAACCCTACTGCCTGCAAAGGCTGCATCTTCTATAGATTCCCACTTTTTTAAATGTCATATCTATAAATCCAACTTTTTAGTTCAAAAGCTTCAAAATCTTCTATAATTCTCTCATTCTCTTGTACCCACATTTATTCTATTAAAATTCTACTTTTATCCTCCCTTCAAAGTATATTTTTAACTTTTCCACATCTCCCTACTTCCACTGGTAATAGTTTAGTCCAAGTTACCAGTATTTCTTGCCTAAGAAACCTCCTATTTTCCTGCCCCTACTCTATTCTCAAAGCAAAGCTAAAAGCACACTTGTAACTAGATCAGAGAAATGTCTAATCAACTTGCTCTATTCACTCTTCATCTTTCTGGGATTAAACCAAAACTTTTTAAATATCTGGAAAGGTCCCTCATACACCAGCCTATCTCTATTACACCAATCCCCTCTACAGATCTCATTAGCTTATATTTCACACTCCCTTCATACCATCTACATTCCTGTTTGAATCAGTCTTTAATTTTTTTCAGAAACTTGTTGCTTCAAAACTTTGGCAGTTATTCAGGAGACTGCTTTGGGTTACAATCCCTAGATACTTCTGTGACTGTCTTTACCAGGTCTCTGAATGCCACTTTAGAAAGATCTTCCCAACTCTCCTATTCTAAGTCAACACATATCATTTCACCACCCTTCCTATTTCTTGTTTTATTGCTCTTCATAGCATTTGTCATCATATGACATAAGCGTTTCTAATTGTTTTGAGGTGACTCTGGAGTAACGGACCCATCCCTCCAAACTGTAAACTGCATGAAGATTTGGGTATTTCACCTTTTGGTTCACTGCTATAACGTCTATACAAAAAAAGAATATATTAAATAACATTGTTCCTCACTGTATAGTAATTGAATGAATGAACAAATAAACCAGTGTTCTATAACCAGTGTTTTGATGAAAAAAATCCCACTTCTTCACAAAATAGCAATTTTACTATAAAATCGAGACTCATGCTAATAAGTACTCTGTAACTCACAGAAGGAATTTATAACAGTTATCTAGGGAGTAAATGTCTTCTAAGAGGATTAAGCTTGACTTTTTAAATATTTTAGATTACATGCAATGAAACTTCATATATTTTTTATTTTATTATTACTAGTTTTTAATATTTTAGCATCTGGTACAAGGTCTCACTATGCAGCTCAGACTTGTAGTGATCCTCCTGTTTTCAGCCTCCCCAGTGCTGGGATTCCAAGCGTGCACCACCACACCCTGTCTCAGTGGCTGGCCCACGGAGCCTGAAGTGGAGGAGCAGGGATGCATGGCATGTCGTGCCAGGGATCAAACCCCAGTCCCTGCTCTTGCCTAAGTAGGTGCTTTGTCTGCAGAGCTTTCTTGCTGGCCCTTGTGGTAGTTTGATAAAATCTTAAATTACATTTCCGAAGTTTCTTCTAAACTTTCCGTTTGCTCTTGACTCTCCACCATAAAATCTTCTAGGCATTGAAAAGTATACCTGCTCAGCTCTCAGAAAACTGCTGGCAAGGGTAATCAACTCTCAAATTATCAAAGAATGCTGTTATTTCCCCTTCTAGCCTTACAAAATGGAGTTGATTTGTTTTCATAGAGTCAATGACCTTTGCATCATTGTATTATCTTCTCAAAATATCTCTAGGTCTCAAATGTTTTTTTTTTTTTTCCACTGAGATGCAACAGCTAGAAGTGTATAAACATTTCATTTGTTTATATAACTAGATTGTATAAAAGATTAAGGTGAAGGTTGTTATTGCTGTTATTGTTGGGATATTACATTTTTTATTTATGTTTTGTTTCATTTGTAGTTAGAAATATGTTCTAATGCCTCAGTCCTAACTCATGTATTATTCTGACCCTGTCACTGAGGTTTTTGCTCCCAGAAATGAAACACTAGGTAGTTCTCTTTTCATATATTTCTCCTTTCCATAATCAGTTTTCAAGTACTTGCCCTAAAGTGTTCAAAGATGTCATATGAACTGAAATTCTATGTCAATTACATGCAGGAAACAATGCAACAGAATGCTTTAAAGTTATTTTCTGAAATTCTCTCATAGTATTACTCCATGGGTAAGTGTTAAAGATTTATTTCTCCTTTTCCTTTCATAGAAAAACACACCTGCAAACATTAATTTCTTACTTGAAATAGGTAATATTAAATGCAAAGTGATTCTCTTTTCTCTGAGATTTCATATTTTCTATGTCATTCTCATTTTTAAAAATAGTGAAAAGGATCGTGTATCACCAAGCCAACAACCAGATCAAATAATGATACTATAACAGTGATTAATAGCTGAGTAAAAGAAATACCCAAAATTGTGACAGAATTTTGCACTTGTGCTGTAATTATCTCTCATATAGAAAGCTAATATTTATCAAAATAATAATAAAAGTACAATAAAGAGGGCCAGCCAAATAGCTCAGCAGATTAAAGTGCCTACAAGCAGGCTCAGGGGCCAGGGCTTTGATCCCCTGCCCTGTCATGCAGGCCCTGCCTCTAGGGCTTGAGACTGCAACTGAGCCTGGGCGTGGTGGCCTGCACTTGTAATCCCAGCTCTTGGGAGGCTGTAAACAGGTGGACCACTATGAGTCTGATCTAGTAGTGAGACGTTGAACACCCTGTAGACTCTTCCCTAAAATACAAAAATAAATAAATAAATAAATAAAAGTATAAAATTAGTGAAATTATTCAAAGACTATTAGAATTTCTCTCGAGTTTATAAATCAATTTAATTTATATTATCATTAACCAAGGCACAATTTTCTTTTAATCTTATTTTTATAATAAAGCTTTATTTGGAAGTTATTTGTGCTTTTAGAATTAATTTTTCCTTATGGTTCAACAGATATTAATCTTATTATTAAAATTTTTCCATAACTTATAAAAGTAGTCACACACGCATGTTTTGCAATATTTTAGGATGAATATCCAAACTTTAATATTTCCTACATCTAGACTTTGAAACTACTTCACTTCAGTCTCAGTGAATTTTATCTAGAAGAACATTCAGCTCAAGTACCAATTTGACATTTCTCACCAGGATCTATGCATTAATAAGTTGCTTGTTAAGTGCAAAAAATTGAAGATTTTACTAAAATTCTTCTTTGAACTTCATTGGGATTTGATAAAAATGTTGAAATTTTAAGCAGAAAAAGAGTAGAGAAATTACTTACCAAAATTGGAAGCATATTCTCCAATAAATCTCTTGGTGAGAAACCTTACGGTCAGGGCTAAAAACAAGTAAAATTTAAGGTTTGTTTTATTTTAGAATACAGATACTTTAGTTACATACATAAGACTTTCTCTTTCATTTCAAGAATCACCAAACATTCATCAAAACCTTAAAATTTCGCTAAAACCTTGGTCTAAATGCCAGTAAACACTGTTTCTACAGGGACTGCAACCATATGATTACAGAGATGGAAATATATGATCTTAGAATTCTACACAT
The DNA here is from genome assembly GCA_002564305.1 of Octomys mimax. Taxonomy (NCBI): domain Eukaryota; kingdom Metazoa; phylum Chordata; class Mammalia; order Rodentia; family Octodontidae; genus Octomys; species Octomys mimax. The sequence continues at coordinate 4,929 of NDGM011202985.1, read as the reverse complement.
TTACCTCCTGGATTTAACTCAGCAGTGTAAGCACATAAAGTACCTTATGTGTCTCAATACTGATATTTTCCTTTACATTTTAAAGGCAAGACTATTATATCCTTTGTTTCCTCTGTCAAATTAAACCTGGTTCCAAGGTACTGAATGTGAGAGTGACAAGGACCTCAAGGCTCTGGCTTGTTACCAGGATCTCATTCATGAGGCTAACATGTGCTCTGTTGGTCATGTGCTCATCATCAGTAAGGCCTAAACAAAAGGAAATTAAACCAAATCTAAAGCACACTATACCATGGCTTCCATAATTAGAACACGTAGAGTTCATGGTCAGGATAGCCGTAAGGTTATGTCTCTGCAAGGTTCTTTAACCTCAGCAATGTTGCATTTCGAACACGATACAAGATCTCCACACCTGTTTTCTTCCTTATTTTAAAGAATAGAATAATCCTCTCAAAGCAATTGCTTGGCCCCTGGTGGCTCTCAGGGTACAGTATTGAAATGAGGAGTACCTGAGAATGGTGATGAAGATAATTACTCTTAATTCTTCTGACTTTAACTACTATCAAGGAGAGGTGAGGAAAGAGGGAAAAAATCATGAAAACGTATTATGTACATGTACAACCCCACCCCACTATTATGAATGTAGTTACTGCAAACATGTACTATGTAAAAAATGAAAATTAAAACAACCAGTAGAATAAGGTACAAGTTAATATTTTAGTAATCTTGCTATCTGTACATTTATAAATAAATTGAAGATTTCTATGAAACTGAAATTTCTGCTGAAAAATAATGTGTATATCATCCCACAGAATGAATTATTGAACATATATAGTTACATATGATTATTATTTAATATATCAATATGTGTCTTACTCGTTTTACACTATTAAATCCCAAAAAATACATCACCACTCACCAGATTTTCCTGTGCCTTCCCCTCCCATGATAGCAAGCTTTACTTCATTCATTTTGCTTTTCTCCTTCTTCAAATCAGTCCAGTTTTCTGGAACTGTGCAGAGTTAAATAAATATATGTTTTTATGACTTCCTTTTTCATTCCTGATCTTATTTTTCTAAGAACAACTCCACCCCATATTCCTTCCATCTAATAATAACTTCAAAATGCTTTCCTACTGAAGTTTTCAACATGTTCCATTTTTAAAAATGGGAGTTACTATTTAGAAACTAAGTTTTCTTAAACCAATAAATACACATTTTAAAAAGAAGCTTTGCTCACAGTTCTGTTTTGTGGAACTTAAGTACATCTTGTCCCGAGACCCCAAAATTTAGACCATCCTGCAAGAAAATACCTCTGTAAATTAAAAGGGATTGGATCGGTATTCATACCTGAGTCTACATCTAGCATTTCTTCTGTGAAACTCAAGGAGAATTGTGGCAATTCAGTCACAGAAACAGGAGAGCAGAGAAAATATGAACTCTAGGTTTCTGAGTTAAGATTTGACAGCAATGTAGATGAATAACCAGATAGTGTTTTTGAATCACAGGCTCTCAGAAAGAAAATGGAAGTTACAGTTTGCACTAGCTTCTTCAATAACTCATTTCTCATTTTAAAACATGGTATACCAGTAAATAATCACAAGACTTCTGACATAAAGTAAAGCAATCAATGCAACATTGTTTGAAAACTTTGTGTTTCCTTCTGTATTACTTTGAAATTAAGAGGAAAGGGGGAAAAATTTGGAGGAAGTGTTCTGGCATAATTTCTGTTATGCGGTGATAGATTAATTACGATAAATGATAAATCTTTTATACTTCTTTCCATCAATTTCCAATACTCCTCAAAGAGTCGCATCACTTCCTGTCATTTTTCCCTTTTAGACACTTAGAGGAGCGATAGCAGACAAAATTCAGTATGCCTAAATACTGAGTCCCAGGGAAACCACTTTTTTTAAACACATATTTATTTGTCACTATATTTTGAATTTAGGTTATTTCCTCCATTACAAATATTTTAAAAATAAAAATAATCTCTTTTAATTTATACAACAACATTAAAAATAAAAATGATTCTTTTAGCATCAATTGTACTTGACTTAATACACATGGAATTGAATGTATTTATTTGAAGAACTATTACCGTCTAAGAACTTCTGCTTGATGTTTTTAGGAAATTGAGTGCATCTGTTATGAGGTGGCCTGCTTCTGAAAGTGACTCCCCAATTAAATGCTACTGGGTCCTAATTGGTTGTTTCTCCTTCTGGAGTTAGATTCAAGGTTCTTTTCCTCTCAAACAAATAATTGAATGAAATGAACAAAAAGCAGTTGCAAAGTTTATACTTTAGGCCATGTAAAAGAAGAAAACACAATGAAAGTTCACCCTGAAAAAGCAAGGCAGGATACCTTGGAGAAATACAGGATAACAAGATCTTTAGGGTTGTGTCTCTTTCTATACTGTCCAAATCTCGAGGAAAACTGTGAGATCTTCTTCACACAGGTCCTGAGAGGCGGTACTGTGATCCCACTTCTCTGCCTTTTGGAGAGAACATGATGGAGTTCTAGTAAGAAGTGAACATGTAAGGCTTTGGGAATGATTCTGTGCATGTGTATGCACATGGGATCTTGTAATTAGCAGGTCAGTACTGCATCCCCAGCCAGTTTTGCCATGCCCTGCTCTCCTGTCTCATATCTACTAATAGGAAGGAAAGATTTAACTTCATTACTTATAAGATACTGAAAAAAAAACAGAAATTGCTGTTACCTAGAGACCATATTTTTTTCTTCATATCTTCTTCTTCTCTAATTCCATTTCAATTTAAAAAGTGGCTATAATAAGATAACAAGGTAGTACTGGAATAGAGTGAATTTATAAACCTGAATAGAGAAGATAAAATCATGTGCACAGATTTTTAAGGATTAAAAATGTCAGTTTTTAGAGGGAAAATGTACTTGGAAAAGAATGTTTAAAAAATCAAAATTCTGAGAGCCACAGTATTACGTTATGTAAAATTTTCTAACAGCATCTCAAAGAAGCATCCATTCACCATAAAAACAAAATGATTATTCCTTTCATATTTATTGAGTCATCCAAATTCATCTAGATGTCTACTATGGTGTTCATGGTCTTACAGATACAGAAAACACACCAGTTAATAGACAGGAGGAACATTCACGAAGCTTGTATTTTAGTCATTGGAAAATGGACATTAAATAGTAAAAAGTATACAGCTACATGTCAAGAGTTCATAATGCTGCAAATTTATCTCTTTGCTCCTTCTGAGATCAGTTTAATCAGTTCTTTTCAGCTAAGATCATTTCCTTGCATTTCTCACTGCAAGTAGCTGCACAGTAGAATTCATGTGGGAGAGTAGAATCATTCAACTAAATCTTCAAAAAACAAAAAGGATCCTTATTACAATACTTTCAAGAAATTTAGCATGCCCTGCTGGCCCTGCTCCCCGGGTGCACTGAGATAGTGATTGAGACTGGATGTGGTGGCACGCGCCTGTAATCCCAGCTCTTGGAAGGCTGTAAACAGGAGAATCACTATGAGTCTGATCTAGTAGTGAGATCTTGAACACCCTGTAGACACTTCCCTAAAATACAGGAAAAAAGAAAAAAGAAAGAAATTTGAAAAAAAAAAAAAAGAAAGAAAGCACTTGCTGTCATACCTTATATCTAAGACACCCAACAGATTCTTGTGCTCACTGGTGGAGGAGCCTTTGGCTGGTGACTGGATTGTAACTGTGCATCATGGGCATGTGGTAGTGGACTAGACCAGTGACCGGTTTAGCATAATTCTGAGTAAGACTAAATGGATTTACTGACATCTGAACACCCATACCTGAATGAAGGTGACACCAAACAAAGGAAAGTATCTGTAGAATTTTTCCCATTATTCTTACCGGAGCAGAGAGAGCAAGAAGAAATATTTTAGAGCATAAAACTTCTAGTCCTTCCAACACAAAAGGAGGAGAAATAGCATGTTCAGGTCAGAGGAAACAAAATGGTTGCTCTTCACAGATGATATCTTCTTCAAGCACATTATCTACATTAGTAGCATAGATAAGACCATTTGATAAGGTAACCAGTAACCAGATAAAAAATAAATATAACAAAAGGGTTAATTATAAATAATTATAGCTAACATTTAAGTACGTCATACATAATAGGCATTATATTTTTAAGAATTTATTTCAGGTATGTCAGGTACAGTTCTTAACTTGTAAAGTAGTAGAAATATACTCCTTTCCAAAAACAAAGAAGTTAGAGGAAAGCCAGAAGGGAAAGAAAAGGAAGGGAAAGGAGGAAGAATAGGAAGAAAGAAGGAAGAATAGGAAGAAGGAAGGAAGGAAAGAAGGAAAGAAGAGAGATGAAGGAAGGAGAAAGTGAAAGAAGGAAAAAAAGAAAGGAAGGATTTCCTAGGAGCATAGAAAGGGAGAAAGAAAGAAAAGAAAGAAAGAAAAAGAAAGAAAGAAAGAAAGAAAGAAAGAAAGAAAGAGAAATCCGTGAGGAAAAGAGAACAGAATGAAACAAAAAAACAACTAAAAAGCAATGTGTAATTTTATATAAAGAATTCTGTAACACCTATGAAATTAATCTACAAGTCTAATGTTATGTCACCTCAAACCCTGCTAAGATGGTTTTCACTGAATATGGACTGCTTCTTTCAAAAGAGAAAATATGAAAGAATAAAAAATCTGTGAGAAGAACAATGGCTGGGTACAATAGTAAGAAAATAAAATAACTCTTAAGTCATAATAAAATAATGAAACATCATTTTATTATACTTTATGTATATGTTCATTAAGAGAATAAAAAGTTGATTAAAGAAAGTGAGTACGTAGAATTATTCTTATTGCAAATACATAGTTTTAGATTTGTGCTACCTTTTTTTTTGGAACCAGACATTGAACTCAGATCCTTGCGTTTGCCAGTCAAGCGCTTATCCTACTGAGCCATCTCCCCAGCC
>NDGM011202982.1:0-15496 GCA_002564305.1 Octomys mimax | reverse complement strand
CCAGTCAAGAGGAAGACCCAATACTATTATGGACTACTGGAGTCTTTTAGAATATTTTGCTGAATTAACTCACCTACAATATTCAAACAATGGAACTAAACAAAAAAGGGGATACAGGAAAAAAAAAAAGGAAGGCTGAGGCAGGAGGAATGCAAGTTTATACTCAGATTGGGCAAATTAGCTAAAGTTAGTTTCAAAATTAAAAAACAAACAACAACAACAACAACAAAAAACAGAAAGGGCTGGGAATGTAGCTTTGTGAAGGCTTAGGTTTAATACCAGTAGGGGGAAAAAATCTGATTCCTGAGCCTGATCTTATATCTACGAACAGGAATTCATGGGCTGGAGCCTGAGAATATGAATTAATTACAATTTCTCCAGGGACTTCTGATAAACAAAAACTTTCAGAATTAGTAGGAGACTAAATGGACTCATAATTACATATTCTATGAATCCATGCTTCTAAATTAATAATGTCTGTAATTTAAAAGAACTATAAGTTCCCACTAACCCTCACCATTTGTGCATAACCATTTTCCTCAAAAGAAATGTACTATTCCTTTTTCCTCAGTGTGTCAAAGTTTAGAAACATTATCTACCACTTTGAATAAAATAACTAATTACTTTATAAGGAGGCATCAGAAAATAAACTGATCTGAGAATAAAGACAGGGATTTGAATTCCAGCATGGGAGTTTACTAACTAGCTCTACAATTTTTCAAATATTTAATTTCTGTTTCAGGGTATGTTTTGCTCTCAGGGAAATGAAACTGAATGTCTCCAATTTGTGTATCTGTAAGACTAAAAATAAAGGCAGGTAGAATAGTGCACTGGCTCAAAGCAGTGATGGAGGAAGCAGATTGGATCCAAATTCCTGTCCTGCCACATCCCACCTGGGGGACCACACATGAGCCCCTGGCTCTCCTAAGCCTCAGTGTCCTCGTCTGTAAAATAGCAACCAGAATGCCAGAGCAGAGAGCTGGTGTGGATGATGAGGGAGTTCACTTGTGTGAAGCGTTCCGAATAAGGCCTGGCACCTCGCAAGCTCAACTGTTGGCTAAATTAAAAGCAAGAGTCTATGCATGACAGTGTTCTAAAAAGGACTAACCAAATGTAAGAAATTAAGAAAAAAAGATATTATTAATAATCCTGTTCAAAAACATTCAAAAAGTCATACAGCTAGCTCTTCAAGTATCTCTGAAGTCACAATAGTTTTAGAATCCATTTTCCGAGTCATCAATTATCCCTTCTGCTGTCATAATTAATTCCTATTGTTATACTTAATAATGGCCAACATCATCATCTTGGAGCTTATTGTTTTATTCTATTAAGCTATTTTACTACACTCAAACAAGATGAGGGAATGTATGTAATTGACTTGTGAAAATTATTCAATTTGCCAAGGAAATTCATCCAACATGTAAGAACTAGGTCAAAGAAAAGCCACACTAACTGAATTATGAGGCCCTCCTCTTCACTTCCCACTTTTTTTTTTTTAACCAAATAGACAAAAAATGGAATTGAATTGTATTTGAAATTTTGAGAATGCCTCATTTTTAAAGAAGGCCTTATCTTTTTCTAAAGCCAAGTTAGTGACATCAGGAGTCTTCATGTCACCTATAGACTATGAGAAGCCGTGAGACAGAGAGCTCTCCAGAGGAGGAAGAAGCTACCAGGGGCACTTTCTACACATATTGACTTAGTGCTGACCTGAAAATGGTGGCCATGTGTCAGAAGGCACCAAGGAGCCTTTATTAGTGTAGCTAGGATCTCTCCTTCCCCTCTCTTCCACCATTACCAGCAGGAATAGAGGTTGATAAGACAGTTCTTTTAGTAATAGAGAAAAAAATAACACATGTAAATTATGGAAATGTAGCAAGGTCAAAAGTCTGTTGCATTAAGAATATTCCCCATTATAATCCTCATGACAAACATGCACAGCAAATGTTATTATCCTTAACTTCATAGGTTTTTTGAAAATCATATCCAAAAAAGAGAGAAAATAGGCACTACAAGTGGTTACTTAGCCTGGAACTAGTGTGTAGGACTGACATCATTTGGGTACATCATCTTAAACAGTGTTTCTATAATTTTTACTTTTAAATAGATATTTGAAAATTAAATGGGGGCCAGAGAGATAGCTCAGCAGACAAAGCACTGGCTTTGGCAAACTCAGGGATGAGGATTCCATCCCTGGTCCCACATGCCACACCGGCCCCGTTCCTGGGTGTGCTGAGCCTGAGATGGAGTCAAAAGCGGTATATGCCTGTAATCCCAGTGCTGGGGAGGCAGAAAACAGAAAACTCACCATAAGTCTGATCTGTATAGTGAGACCCTGTACCAAATACACAAATGAAAAGAAAAAAAAAAAAGAAGAAAGAAGAAAGTTAAGTGGATACACACACACACACACCCACACACACACACACACACACACACACACACTATTTCTGGACATATAGTTGTTCCACCTCAGGTTCTTTTTGGGGACAGTAGAACTTTGTCTCATCTTGACAAAAAACAAAAGCCACCTTCCTCCTTGAGGCAAGATGGCTTTGCACAAGTTTTCTCAGTGAATCATTATCTGTACAATTACGTCTTTTCCTCCCCTTCAGACCTTGAATCCAAAATTTCATTCTTCTAGGTTATAAGTCATGGACAGAGGTTTTGGGATCATTGAAGAAAGGAATCTCAGAGGGTAAAAATCTAGGGAATCTTGGAACAGAGCATACTACATACTAAATCTTTAATTTTTATCCAGAGGTCCTGCCTCTGTGAGGCACTCAATATTATCCCAACCAGGAATGGATCTAACATATTGTTCTGAGAGTGGTGTTTATAGCTTTTCTTTGTTTTTAATGTTTTGTTGATAGCCTTCATGCCATAACAATGAAATACAGAACTGTGAATTGTGAAAAAAGATCATTTCTTGTCTTGTGTAATATACAGGTTTTTTCTGGGACATTGAAATACAAGAATGTTTAATATGGGCTCTTGTTGGCCTAATCAGATCTTTTTACTGGTGTTCTCCTCACAGCTTCCATAAAAATTGGCTGCTGATGGCTGCACCCTTCCAGACTCAAGAGAATTCTAGAACCAAATGCATGGCCCAGCTCAGAGATGGCTAGGAGGTGCTGCTCACGTCTCAACAGCCAAAGTCTGATTGCCACATGGGTATAAACTCCAGCCCCTTTCCTGAAAATTGAACAACCATCCAAACTCTAAATATTCCATGGGATAAAACTCAGAAAAGATTCCAGCTGGGGTCCTACCTTGCCTACATGCTGTCGTGCCCTTTGCTGATTCCCTCATGGTCTTACAGGTTTATCAGAGGGCCAATCTCTCAAGAAATCTGTTGTTCTAGTATCAGCATCTCAGGTTCTGGTTCCTGGAAACCTGACTTAAAATACTGTATGAATCTGTTTGCTATTGTTACAACAAAATACCTGAGACTGGGTAGTTTATAAAGAAAATAAATTTGTTTCTCATAGACTGGAAATAAATGCTGGCAAATTCTAAGTTGAGGAGTTGCTTCAGATCAGAGCCTACTTGATGGTGGATACTGCAGGTTCACAAGGTAGCACAGGGTGCTACATGGCAAGACAGTAAGTTTGCCAGAGAAATTCATTTTTATAACAAAGCCACTCCCTTGATAACACACTATTTAATAATAAACTAACTTATACATAGATTCACTCATTTACAAGAGCAAAACCATCATCATAACCCAAATACTTCCCAAAGCTTCATCTCCAAATATCACCAATATATGAGTGTAAAGGCTAAGCTTCCAACAAATAAAATCCAAGAGACAAAACGAAATCATAATAGGTACCTTGGATTCTATGTATTTAGGTGGCTGTGTAGCAAAATGAAAAGAACTGATTTTGATTGAAGAGAGATGAGTTTAAGGCCATATTCCTATTACTATTAGTCAGAACTTGAATCAAGTTGCACGGTTTTAAATCATTTGCTTTTTCAGGTGATTAACTGAAAGCATCCTATCCTTTTCTTAGGATGGGTTCCAGCCTTCTAAACAAAGTCCAGTTGGCTAATCCTTGGACCATCAGTCTGCATACTGAGATTCCCTGAAAACTTCCCCTCCTACTGTATGACAGACTACAGTTCAAAATGGGTAGTGTGCAGTGACAGCATGGAAATAAGAGAAATGTTTCCATTTCTTTTGAGATAAAAAGAGAAAAATCAGGCATTGTATCAGTTTTCATGCAGAATCTTAATCATCTGAATAAAAACTTTGTGATTATGATTTGCAAGATCTAGATTTCGTTCTTACCCTGACAGCTATGTGACCTTAGACAAATCATTGAATTATGGAGAATCTCAACTTCCTGACCTGGAAAATGGATGAGTAGAGGAGCTTGGTCTTTGGGAATATACACATAGCCTTGGGGGCCATGATTGGGAAAATTTCATCCTATTTCACTAATTTCAAAGTAGAGAGGAAAATATATATTCATGAATGGATCTGGGGATATAGCTCAGTAGCATCAGCACCTTCCAGGCAAGTGCAAGGTCCTGCCTGAGTTTGATCCCTAGTACCACAACAAAAAAGAAAGTTTAGAGCTGTAGTTATTTTAATTAAATCAGCACTCAACTCTACATGAACATATGATCATAAAATGCATGTTCACGGATCACTTGTGAAACTTATGCGAAGTTAGCTATATAAATTATATAACATTAGTCACAGTTCCATTTATTCTGTGACAGTGTATAAGTTGCATATTTACTAAGTTAGAGAAAAAACATCCTACTATTATCACCTACACATGACCTAAGCCTCTCCAGCACACATTCCATTTTGTCATGCTACATCCACTACGAAGGACCTCATAGCTGTGGGGCCAGAAGGGCTTTATGATCTACCTTAGAATCCCAGGTAAGGTATTGCTGGCCTTTCCTTACAGCAACATCACTGTATCAGGAAATACACCTCAGTGTTTCTCCCCTTAGCTGAACCCAACTCTTTTGCTAAGCAGAGCAATTTTCATTCTGAGTAAGAAAGAGGTGTGAAGACAGATCAATTAAAGTTCCAGTCACCATGGTCACTGATGTCACACCATGAATAATCTTTTCCATTGTTTACAAAATACCCAATTCCTTAATGCAGAGCAGACTGAGCAGCAATTCATGTTTTATAACCCTTGCCCACACTCTCCTTTTCTCTTTCTTTATTCTTTGCTCTTTTTTCTTTCTTTCTTTTTGTTTATTCTTTTTCTTTCTTCCTTATTCTTGAAGTGGATTTTTAAATTTAATTTTCATCTTTACTGTGAGCACATAAGAATGATTTGCTCTTCTTGATAAGAAGTATTGAGCTTTAGGGAAATAATTTAACATCTGTGAAATACTTCAGCATACTTAGTAAAGTCACTCCTGTGTAATCAAAAGCAAAATACTGATGCCAACGAGCAGAGGTAGGTTTTGGACTTGGCTTCAGTCTTACTAGATTCTCTCTATCTTAGGACAACCATAATGTGGGAAAGAGTAAACACTTAGAAAAATCTAGCCCTCCAGTCCACTTAGAGTTAATATCATAGAGTCCTGAAGTAGTAAATCAGTTATCATCTGTCCATTCAATCAATAAGTACTTACTGATCACTTGCCTATACATGGTGCTGTGCTAGGAAGAAGAGGCCTAAAGTTGAGTAAGACATTCTCTCTCTTCTCTAGAAATTCAGAATCAGGAGGAAACATATACACATAAAAAATAAGCAGAATACATTGCTTATAAGGACTATAGAAGGAATGCATAATTAATATTACTTATAGGAGCAGTAATTCTACCTGGAAAAATGAAGGAATCATTCACAAAGGAACTACTGGAGAAGGTTATCCCAGAAAAAGAAACAAGAATCAAAGCAAATGACTCAAAAGTGGATAAAGATTGATGGGAAGGAGTGAAAGATGGTTACTCATGGTAGGAGAAGGTGTGATGGACAACCTTTTGTTCCAAGCTTAAGATTTTGAACATGATTCTATAAACCATCTACAGTAATAAACATTTGTGTGGGGAACTTTTTCTTTCTTTTAGAGCTTGGGAAAGCCCAGGTTAAATCTACCTTTTAGCAAAAGCATACTGACAGAAGCTTGGCAATTAACTATATTAGGCAGAGTCTGCCAACCAGGAGGTAGGGGGTTATTTCAGCAGCCTGAGATAAGGGCAAATGAACATGCAGTTAGGACCATGGTCATGGGGACAGCCACTTGCATGCCTGTAAGTATGGATCTTTTATTTTGCTCCTGAATCTCTTCATGTACTTCACCCTGATATCCATCTTGCTGAGCAATTTGAGCTAAGCTATAATGAAACATGAGTAAGAAAGAGCCAGTAAGAAATAAAGGTCACGTGCTAACCGCCATTTTATAGATGGAGTCAACATTATGGAAGTGGATGCAATCAAGGGAAGGACTTAAAGAAGAGAAAGCAACTTCAAAGCTCTGAGAATCTTAACATAAAAATGGGCAAAGAAGGTGTTGGCCAAACTCTCTTCAGTAGCTCTGGGATGGTCTAAGTGGCATTGTCTTGGGGACTTTCTAGATCTGTGAAACATTCAAGGTTTGATCCAAAAGTTCAAAACACGAGTGTTATGGCAGCGACAATCACAGATCTCTCAGTATCTATTTTCCTTCTTGTATAGTAATCTACTTTTATCCTGGGTACAAGTTATCCCAGAATAAAAAGCTGTACTTTCCAGAATGCTTTGCAGCTAGAGATGATACAGAAATGTCCATGCCATTCCTGCTAAAACAGTGAACCTGGTAGCAAGTCATTTTTTGTCAGGTACCTGAGTATAATTCCTGAGAGTGAAGGAGCAAAAAGATAAAGGCTCCAAGGCCCCCACACACTTCACTGAGCAACGCCACCACTTAAGCTTGAACTTTAAAATTGTTGAGCCAATAACATGGAAACTGAACCCATATCTGGGTCAATACAATGCCCAGGCTACATAGAATTCTTTTTCACACTAATCATCCTGAAGCTTTTATAAACATTAGAGTTAAATCTTACAGATGTCAGCTCTGAAAAACTGCACTTTATATATGCTGGTGAGTTTTGAGGAAACCCTGTTAGCCTCATCAGTTCTAAGTGAAGTGCAAATAAGATGAAAAGGTAAACCACCAAGAGACAAAATATTACTACAATTAATGATAAAGCAGGGCTAGCCAAACAGCTCAGTGGATTAAAGTGCCTGCTTAGGGGCCAGGAGTTCGATCCCTGGGCCTGCTGTTCCAGACCTGTCCCCAGGGCATACTGAGAGGGCTATTGAGACTGGGCGTGGTGGTGTGTGCCTGTAATCCCAGCACGTGGGAGGCTGTAAACAGGCGGATCTCTAGAGTCCAATCTACACAGTGAGACCCTGTAGACCCTCTCCTAAAAACACCAAAAAAAGGAAAATGATAAAGCAGATGTTAGAAAATATATCTCCTATGTCTCTGAGTAGTAAGCTTTTTAACCTCAAGTTAAACACAGGTACCACAATTAAATCTAATTTCCCTTCATTCATCGGTTCAGCTGTCCCAGTGTAGCTGTCCAAGAATGTTCTACCAGCAATCGAACTCCATGTGTATAAATTGTTGGGACTGGACCATATTAACCCTAACGTGTTTAAACCTAACATTTCCAGCCCTTCTAAGATGATAAAGCAAGTAACTGAGGTCTGTTTAGCTTGGAACTCAAACCCAAAATAAGATGAATAAAGAATCTTTAACAGCAGGAAAACGGGCTTAAAGTTGGCCCACAGCACTGCACCAAGCGGGGTCCTTAAGACACAAGTTGTTCAGATTTCAAAGCCACTATCAGAACCATATTCATGGCAATTCTCCATCAACTGCCTTGAGATTTGTCCATGAACTCCCCACTTGGATTTAGTCATCATCTCTGGAAATTGAAAGTGAAGGGACAAAAGAAGTTCTGAGAGGTGTTCAAAAAAAAAGCAGACCTTTGTGGGAGCCCACAGTTTTCAGGCGGCTTGCTGCTCTGCAAGGAGGCACCAGAGTTGACACCAAGGCTATTGTATATATAACTTACAAATTCATGCAGTGCACAGGCAGGGACAGGCAGGGACCTCTATGCACGCACTAAGGCAGTCATAGCAAATCAGAGGTGTGTCCAGCTCCATGAGCATTCAGGAATATTTGTATTTAGAGAGGAATGTTGTGTTGGCACAAGTGAATGCAGGTTGCACTGGCATTTACTGGGCAGAGATGGTAAATATCTTACATCACAGGATTCTTCCATACAGTTAAGAGTTATCTCACCCAAAATACTAATTGCACTAGTACACAGAATTAACTCTTTCTTTTAGTTCCACTAGTTTTCTTTTAATACAAGAAAATATGATTGGCTCCAAATTTTGTTTAGCTATACAAAATGTGTGAGCTTTGTCAGCTGTTTTAAAAAGCAGAGACAATATGACCCAAGATTGATTTGTTTATCAAAGTAAAATACTTTTAAATGTATATAAAATTGCAAAATAACTGATTTTTCATAAAGATATCTATATTGGATTATATCAATATGTAATGACATGTCCAAACATGTTTAATCATTTTTATTCCATGTTAAAATCACCTTATTGAACAATACATCATAAAATCAATAGTTGTACACCTGGAAAATTTACCAGTAGAGTTCTCTTCCACTGTTCTGTATATTTTAATCTGTGTCATGTGGGTGTCTCTTCCATTTTAGTGATTAGCTCAAACAGCAGTCTGTATCTTAGATGTGCAAATTGGCTCTTCATGATTATCAGCTAATGGAACATGAATCCAGCCACTGGGTCCCACCAATTCAAGTTGCCCAATTTCTTGATGATTATGAAAATTATTTCCTACTCTAACTGAGATGTTGCTTAGCATGTAGCTTTCCTCAGACTTGTAGTCTACATAAGTATGTAATGTCTTCACTGTTATTTTTCTTCTGAACTGGGAGCCATCTGATTGCCAATGAATTTCTAGATTGTCACCTCTTAATTGACCCAATTCAAATCCTGGGGCGCAAGATGAGAGTGACCAGACAGCTTGTGACCCAATTGCCCTTACCGTTCCAGGTCTTTTCAATTGCTTAGGGTCAGCATCAGGTACTGTCTTTTTTTGGTGTGACCATTTTTTAAATATTTACCTCTCAGGGTCTCATGGGCCTCAGCAGATATACATGTGCCACTCCCACTCAGCTCCTCAGCACAGCCTGGCTTCCTCAGTCTGGACTTAATTCTTTTTATTTTATTTTATTTTTTTATTTATTTGGTACAGGGTCTCGTTATGCAGCTCGGACTCCTAGTGATCCTCCTGTTTCAGCCTCCCCAACTCTTGGGTGACAGACAAGGGCCACCACACCTGGTTTCAGGGCCAACACAGTGTACCCAGGGTTCTGGGGCCAGCACGGCATACAGGACTGGGAATTGAACCCTAGTCCTTGTGCTTGAGAGGAAGCTGATTAGACTGTCGAGCTATCTCCCCACGCCTGGACTTAACTCCTGTAAGCAACTCATACCACCTGTAGAGAAAGACTGAACAGAGACTAGATCTTACTGCCCGTATTTTCTCCCTTTGTGTACATCTTAGTGTGTCTCTCAGGAATGGGGAATTTTGGAAGATCGAGATACAAATGGACAGATATTTATTGGACAGCTGCTATGAGCCAGAAACTATTTTATTTCCTAGGAATAGAGGAGTAACCTATTCACCTTACTGGGTTTAGGGTTTTTTCTTGTTGTTTTTGTGAGATTTTTCCGGCAGGGTGGGGAAGAGAGGGGATGTGAGAACAGTGGTAACACTCCTCTTCTTATCAAAATAGCAAAGTCAAAAATCAAGAAGATTTATATGAAATCTTCACCTTCATTTTATGGATACAGAAACTGAGGCCCAGAAGGACTCATCTTACTCAAATTTACAGTAATTGGATAAGTTTACTCAAGTGGTACAGTAATAAGATTGAGGCCTGCAATTTCAGAAAACAATCATTTTCCCAGTACTTTATTGTTGTGTATTTTACCTCTATATCTGTAAGGAATAATAGCAAAGGTCAAAGAAAGATAATTACTTTACCTTTGGTTCATAAAGTTGGGCTCACTTCACAGCATTTCCAAAATTTTTTTTCCAAGTTAGAAAGATGGGGGATATATGGGAAGGTGAATGAGTATAAAGCAGTCTTTTTAAAAAAATTTGACCATCCTCGGGGCCAGAGAGATAGCTCAGCAGACTAAAGTACCTGCTTAGGCAAACTTAAGCAAATGTACAGGGACCGTGGTTCGATCCCCCGGCTCTACAGGGTTCGATCCTGGCTCTACATGCTGTATCAGCCCCGCCCCCAGGGCAGGCTGAGCTGGCCAGAGTCTAGACATAGTGGCACATGCCTGTAATCCCAGCACTGGGGAGGCTGAAAGCAGGAGGATCACCAGGAGTCCCGAGCTGCATCATGAGACCCTGCAACAACCAAATACATTAAATAATAATAATAATAAAATTTGACCATTCCAATTCAATAAATGTTTACTGAGCATCTACTATGTGCCAGGTATGGTGCAATGAGCTGCAGAGGATTCCAAGATGAATGCACTACCCTTCTTCTCCCCTCACAAGTTACTGTGCACTGGAAGAGACAGACGGCATCCAAGGAGAGCACAGGGTAGAATATGATAGAAGCTGTAGCAAAGTTAGAAAGACCTGGGGGACCTGAGAAGGAGAGGTGAACACAGCCTCCTCCAAACACTGCTTTCTCCTGTCCCAGAACAGAATCTGAAGTGGAACCTGAAAGATGGGTGGAACGTTAGTAGAGAGGGGCCAGAGCTCCTTCCAGAGGCTTCTCCGAAGCAACAAATCTCCTGGAAGTAAAAACAAAAAAATCCTGAGACCCAGATAAGATGAAAAACACAGCAAAAAGCTTCGTGGGAGCTTCTTAGGCAGTCCTGGTCCTGAAACACGGTGGAAAGGCACCTGTCTAGCAGAGTGAATCTCAGAGGCCTAGCAATAATAACAAAACAAGCACTACAGCTACGTTTACTAAGCATTCATAACGTGTTCTGTGTTTCAGAAGCTGGACTCTTCACATGGATGCATTGTGTCACTTAAGTCTTATGACAACCCTTTGAAGTAGGCACTACCATGACCCTCACATTACTAGAGAAAACTGTTGCAGAGAGGATGTGTAACACGTCATCTAAGGTCACACCACTGTACCGGGTCTCAGGAATAGGACTACAACCACGGTGCGCCATGTTTGAAGCCAACATTGTGACGTCCTCGTGTATGATGATCCGATGGATTCTCTTCTCAGATTTGCACTCTAGCCACCAATATGTGCAAACCAAAAGGTGGAATCCCACACAGCTCAGCAAGATTAGACGCCTGCCACATAGCCTGAGAATCCTGAGCTGTCTTCCCTGCTCCCAAAAGGTATTTCAGCTCGGCCTGCTGATGCAGTACAATTAGCCATATCAGACTTGATAAAACTTATTTTTAAGATTCTCAGATCTATAACACAAGCCAGGCATGGTGGCACACACCTGTAATCCCATCACTAGGGAGGCTGAGGCAGGAGGATCATGGTGAGTTCGAGTCCACCTTGGGCTACAAAGTGAACTCAAGGTCAGACTGAACTGCACAGTGAGATGCTGTCTTGAAAAGACTAAATAAATAAGGAAATAAATGAACAAATAAAATCAAATCTACAACATGCATCCCAGATTAGGAAATCAGAAGAGATTCTCTGAAAGACTTCATTTGTTCAGTTCCTGCTTCTTCTTACAAGACCCCACTCACAGCCTTTCGTGGAACCTCCCCTGACCCAGCAGCCTTCACTGCTTCACTTGCATGGCTCCTCCCTCCACAGTGCTTACGAAGTCTGTGTTCACATTCTGCCTGCTGCAAGAAGAATTCTAGCTGCACATCATCAAAGGCAGCTGATACCATTTCACTCTATACAGAAACAAATGTTATGAAAACCAATGCTTCCGGTCCCTCCTTCAACTGTCAAAAGAAGAAGAAAGACCTAGCTTACTAGGAGGAGGGAAGTGCAACTGATAACCACCCTGTGTGGATGGAGAAGAACACAGGAAGGCCACTCTGTGGACATACCTACCCTCTGCATGCAGGCATGGGCTGCTTGCTTTATACTTCCACATCTGTGCAGCAAGATGGGGCAGTCACACCTATTCTCAGATCTACTCAGCTGCTCAGGTCATGCCTGTAAGGAGAGGGCAGGGTTGCCATGTGCACAAGAGGGGTTCAGGGAAGAGGTGGAGACCCAACATCTCGCCAAACCAGCTGCATCAGTAAGAAGGTGCCAGTGGGAATGGACTCTCCCAGCTTTCTGCATATGATGTCAGCTGATTGGAAACTTGGACTCTCACCACTGGTCATTTTCAGTATCTTTATATGAGAGAATGTGTCTCACACACGCACTGGAAGATCCTAGAACACAGAAGCATTACTGAGCAGAGAGAAGAGCAATGGAATCAGAGTCTGAAGACCTAGGGCAAAGCCAGGCTCTGCTTGAGAAGGTCATTCACCATTATTAAGCTTCATTTTCCACTCCTGTAAGATGGAAAGATGGTGTTCCTGATGTTTGTCTCCTGGGAGAATAGTGAGGGCTGGAACAAGCCATAGATGTAAGAGTAAACTGTGAGGTTCTCCAAATGTATGTGTAAGGACTTGTTGTTGTTGTTGTTGTTGCCAAACTTTTTTTAGTAATAGAAAAAGGATTTATCATTTGTTAAACATAAACCTCATGGTAGATGCTTTAAATACAACCACAAGCTCTTTGAGATTTGGAAAGCTTCCTGAACTTTGCTACACATTAAAATAGTTTAGGGCTCTTAGAAAATACTGATTTGTAGCTCCACCTCTAGACATCCGACTTGACTGGCTGCCATTGTGACTTTTAGAAGAGCCCCAGATGATAAGAATGTGCAGAAAAGCTTGGACATCATCCACATAGTCTCTTGACCACTGGGGAAAAAATGATAAAGGCAGATTTGAGCAAAATCAGACCCAGGGCTTGATCCTCCTTTCCTCACCAAATCATTCTCAGATCTCCACAACCAGTGGGGAAGATGTGGTCCATCTAGGCTGTCAGAAGTCTGGTGTTGGGCACCCGCACCATGGTGGTGGGCGGGGTCATCCGGACAGCTGTGGGTCCCAGTGGTTGGGAAATCAATTGATACATAAACAAACAGAGGCAAGAGGAAAATAGATACCCCCTTAACAAGCAGTCTAGCCCTCTAGATGACCTGTCAGGGTCACTGTTTCATTCTCCTTGGGGTGTAACATTTGTGAATCAATAATAGGGAAGCCCCAGCAATCAATTTAATAGAAACAAACACTAAGCTTTCTAATAGGGAGAACCAGAGCATAGCCTGACCCATGTTTCATTGACCTGTCTGCAAATGTATTTCCTAGTTCAATTTAATTTTTTAAAATTCCTATAGTTAAACAAAAACAAGCTAGAGAACTTTTCCACTTAGGAGTAAAGCAAACACATAGATGCCCCCTCCCTTTTTTAGGTTTCTTAAGCAAATTACCACATGTTTGCAAATAATAGTGGCTCGCTGTAAAATCCTATAACTTGTTAGTTTTCAAGTTTAAAACCATTTCCATTTAACTTAGTTTTCTGAAGAATTGTGTAACTAGATTACAAATATGACAAGCTCCCTTTTAGAGTATGCAAACAGAAATCTACTGTTTTAATACAACCTCATTAATCTCTCATCTTTTGTAGGTCACCCTGAAGGGAAATGATGATTTAACACAGTTGTTCATACTGTTTGGATTCCTAATGTAGTGTGCGTCCTCAAAGGTAGGAATTGTTTATGGATAGGGAAGCTGAGGTTTAGGTCAATAATGTGTCTTATACTAGGACTGGGACTTAAGTCTAGATTTTTCAACTCCAAGATTTGTCTATGCTGCATTTTTCCAGCAACATTGTTGTGAGTTTTATGTGTGTTATCTCATCCAGTGTAGATTAGCATCCTACCACCACCCATTTTACAGATGAGGAAACTGAGTCACACCAAGAGCTTTTATGACTGATCCAAACTCATGCAACCTGTTAGTGGCAGATCAGAGGGTCACATTCATTTGTGCCTGCTTTCCTGCATATGCTTTTGCATCAATAGCAGTAAGGATTTTTTTGTTTGTTTGTTTGTAGAAACGTAACAGAATTCACTCAATAAAATGAGGGCCAGTTTTTCCATGGATGAAAATACCTAACTCAAAAGTACCCACAGTACCAGAATAAGATCTCTACAGGCACAGGTCTCCCTAAAAGGCTTCTTGCTCTGCAGCACCCCTATAGCAAATCATCACCCATGCCACCTCCATTGTTCTTGCCTGAGATCACCCCTTACCCTTCTCACCACACCAACACCCATGCAATACTATGGACCAAAGTGAGAGTTTTTTTGTCTGAGTTAGTTTTTGAGACAGTCTTGCTGCATAGTCCAGGCTGTTCTCTCTCTCTCTCTCTCTCCTCTCTCTCTCTCTCTCTGTCTCTCTCTCTGTCTCTCTCTCTCTCTCTCTCTCTCTCTCTTTTTCTCTCTCTCTCTATTTTATTTATTTGATACAGGGTCTCACCACACAGCTCAGACTCCTAGTGATCCTCCTGTTTTCAGCCTCCCCAGCCCTGGGATTACAGGTGTATGCCACCATACCCGGTGTTGGTGATCAGCTCAACGCACTTGAAGGCAGGGCTATCCCATCCCTGTGCTTGCCTAAGCAGGCACTTAGTCCACTGAACTATCTTGCTGGGCCCCAGGCTGGTCTTGAACTCACTATGGAGCCCAGGCTAGCCTTGAACTATGGCAGTCCTCCTGCCTCAGCCTCCCAAGTGCTGGGAGTACAGAGTGTGCCACCAAGCCCAGCTCTCTTCTTGAACTTGTTCTGATTTACTTACAGGTATAAAAATAAACCCAATGATCTTTTTTTTTCTTTTTGTATTTTAGGAAAGGGTCTAAAGGGTGTTTAGGGTCTCACTATTAGATCAGACTCATAGTGATTCTCCTGTTCACAGCCTCCCAAGAGCTGGGATTACAGGTGCATGCCTCCACACCCAGTCAATTGCCGTCTCAGCATGCCCCAAGGGCAGGGCCCACATGGCAGGCCCAAGGATCAAACCCCTGGCCCCTGCGCTTGCTTGCTGGTCCTTTAATCCACTGAGCTATGTGGCTAACCCCAATAAATCCAATTATCTTTAAACACAATCACCTGTCACTCCTGAAGACACTTAGGAATAAACTGCTGACTCTGACTTCTATATAAAGACTCTCCAAAGGCATTTCTACCAGAGGCAGCATTGCTGGGATTCCATGATCTTCCAAGGGTTCTACCTAAAGAGGGATACATGCATTTGCATGATATTTTAAAATACTATCAGTCTTACTTACCCTGTACTTATGCTTTTGGGTGAATTGCAAACTTCCTATGCCTGGAATATTACACTATATTTTATCCTGGAGAAGAATGGGTTATAATATTTCAA
>NDGM011202977.1:643-27960 GCA_002564305.1 Octomys mimax | reverse complement strand
CCTATTAATCAGTTTTGAAACTGTCTCATTGATATTTGTTTCTCAATAAAATGAAATAAAAAATTGAAACCTGTTATGTACATGTACCAACTCCATACAAAGAATGTAAACATTATCACTATACACTTATAATAATAAAAAATAAAAACTGAGAAATAGTGATGATTTTGTTTTTGTTTTGCTGCATGTTTCAAAGAATCCATATTAACAACTGCTTGTCTATTAAAGTTTAATTCTCTCACATAGAAGATAGAAATAACCTTCACTGTCTGAATAGGAATCCAGGGTCTCTACAGTGCTGTTTCCATTTACCCCAGAATAAACCCTCTTCCCCATTATGGTGGCTGCAGGAATGCCCAACATCTCATCTGCATTTCAGGAAACAAGGGAAAGGGTAAATAAGAAAAAAACAAAACTAGGTGAAAAATGTGTATGAGATAGCTTCTAAGGGGTTTTCCTTGAAATTACAGAGTTATTCCTATTTATATTCAGTTAGCAATTATTCATTGACAAAGCAACTCTTATTGAAACCCAAGGAAGACAAAAATTTAATATTTCCATTAAGCATATAGATTTAGTTACTGAACAGAAGAAACAAGAGACAGGATTTTGGAATAGATAACCGTCAATTGATTTGATTAATACTTATGCTGCTTGTTAATAAGGCTCAAATTTCACCTATTCCAAATTGTGTTCAGCCATGTTTCTTCTGTACCACACCATAGATTTTACAATGAGACTGACAGAATACAATAAAAACACTCCGGTGGTAAAAGTTGAAACAAGAAAAAAGTGAAAGTTTCCCTCAGTTTTGTAGAAAGAACATAAAAATACCTCAAGGGTATCTGAGAAAAGAAGAGCAAATCGATAATTGTGTTTAGGTTTAGTATTCACAAAATAAGTTTCAAAAACTCTGTGATCTGTGAATTTAAATTCAGGGGCAGAACTTTTAGCTAAAGATGATGGTGACATTGTATCTATGACACAACAGGGGTAGGAGTGGAGCCAGCAGGCTCCATGCTCACTCAGAGCAACCTTGATCAAGCCTTAAGACAGTGAATGAGCTGGACCTGGGATCAGGCACCTATAATCCCTGCACTCTGGGAGGCAGAGCCAGGAGGACAGAAGGACCCAGCCCAGCCAGAGAAGCTCAGGAACCTAGGAAGACACTGTTGCAAAGGGCAGGCTGGCTGCTGGGGCGATAGCTCAGTGTGAAGGCTCTGCATTGCATTGATACCACAAAAGTAAAATAATAAATGTTCCTTAGTATAGCCACATGGTTTTTCTTGTGTGATTTTTCTTCTCAAATCAGAAGTCTTAGTCACTCTCCAGTCACAGACACCCCACACCCAGAGTTTGAAGGATGAGAGATTTATTTGGGCTTCTGATACCAGTCCATGGCCAGGATTCAGGACAGAAATGGCATGAAGGAAGCACCTGACACAAGAAAGCAGTCAGGAAGCAGAGGTCAGAGAGAGGAGCCAAGGATGGAAAACCCTTTTCCGGGTCACACCCCATGAATCTGAGCTACTGAGCTCATCAGGCGCAAATCATTGGTGAGAGCATCCCTACCACAATCCAGTCTCTTGGCACATATGTGAGATGTTCCCAAGGGGGACAAGTATATTCCCTAATCTTTCAGACTTCTGCATATTGTGTCCCTAGAACAAACCTGGTGTGACAGTGAGAGCACGTTTGCCTCATGACATGGTCACCAGCTTTTCATCTGAATTCAGCATTTTCAGCCCTGTACCAAGCTATTGGCACCAATTCTCTCTATGGAATTGCTGAGGGTTGGGAAACTTCCTCTTAGAAGCATTTCTGCCTCATCCTTACACTTGTCATAGCATGTGGTGCTGAACTGAAGGCTCTTCTCCTGCAGCTACCGCCCACGCTCCCCTTGCCCAGTTCTGTACTCTGTGGACTGCACCATTGCTCCAATTTTGACTTTCCCAAAGTCCCTGGCAATGCTCCAGGAGAGCACAGGCAATACCTTAGGCTCAGGTGTAATAACCAAATCCCTTGAGCCACACCCTACAGTTTCTTAAGTATTATCCCTGCAGACTTTCTTTGCTCAGAGTTTGGAGTAGAAATGTGGACAAGCATCCTACTGCTACTCAGTCAGGTAGCTCTCACAGATGCAGCCCTGCTTCACCCGTGCCTATTTAGGGCACACTTTGCAACATCTCAAGACCTGAAAGCCACCTATGCCATTGAAGGCAGCAGTAGCACTGCTGAGGCCCACATCCTGGCTTATCCTCTGTCTCTGTTGAGGGCGAGGTATCCTTCAGGCAGTCTGTCTGTGCCTGCCCACTAGCCAGGGCTCGAGTGGCCCTTCACAAGTCCTTTGGCTCTCTGTAGACACCTCCTCTAGGGAGCAGCAATTTAAATCTCCCTCTGGCAACGTTTTCTAAGTTTACAAATCAAGTAAGTCCTGTAGTTGAGTAGAATGCCTAAAGAAAGTCAGAAGTGTTATGCTTTCTAGTCACTATTTCCATGGAAGGGAAGAGCAGAGCTGAACATCTGTCTCTAATCCTGATATTAAACGGTCAATAAGGTTATTTATGTAAAAGTACAATAAAGAGAAGGCCAGGGTGCTGACAGAACTTTAATAAAATTGTTCTGTCTCTTGATCAGTATTCTCAATGTGCAGTATTACTCAGCCTTCTCTCTGCATTTTGAGAAAGAATATATTTCAAAAAGGAAAATGATCTCAAATTTTAGATTATTTAACCTCCCTGATCCCTGAGCACTAAGCAGTGGTAGCACTCTCTCCCTCAGTTGCTGGCACGGTATACACGCAGTACCAGTGGTTTTGCTTCTCACAGTCAACAGCGGTTAGAAGTTAAAGGGAGAAGTCTAAATATAAGCATTTTATACATTTTAAATAATTTTAGTATCTATTATTATAATTGCTCTATCCTATAAGTTATTATTGTTAATGTCTTTGTTCCTAATTTATAAATTAAAATTTATCATACGCATGTTTATATAGGAGTGTGTGTGTGTGTGTGTGTGTGTGTAAGAGAGAGACAGAGACAAAGAACCCATCAACAATTGTATCCACACTTCAGGAGTTCACCATACTCATAAATGTCTGGAGGTAATGGTCACTTTGGACACCTATCATAAGGATGGAGGCCAGAGATAATTGGTATAATTTCCTGATGTCTCAATAAATTTGGAATTAAAATATTTATGTAAGTTTTTTTCTTTCCATGTTGTATACATTTTGGCAGGATAGACAGACAGACACATACATACATACATACATACATACATAAGATTTGATAGTTTTTGGTTTGGGGCACAACTAAAGGTCCTGGAGTTTAACCCCCTGTACAAGGAGAACTGCCGTGTAAAAAGTATCTACTCGTTCTTCAGCATGTTCTAAGTGGAGGCACCTCTCCTAGTTACTGGCAAATGTTTAGGGAGATCCAAAGTATTCTAAGACTCCTGTGAAATAGTAATAACAATTAGATAAATAGAGAAGGTGAGGAAACAACATTGGATACAGACCTGAGGTGAGGAACATCAAGAGTGGGGATTTGCTTGCAAAGGAGGCTAATGACCCAAGTGATTCTAATGTAAACTACTGAAGTGATTTAGTAGAAGAGTGACATGTTGAAATGTTGTTTTAATATGAACCATTTCATTATATGATTACTTGCACTCAGCTCATTTTGAGTTAAGATTAATTGTTTACATGAAATTGAACAATTTTCTTATTCACAGATGTGTGTGTATGTGTGTGTCTGCTTATTTGTTACTTTAGGGTTTATTTTCCCAAGTAGAATAAAGGCATTTCACGTAAAATGAAAACAAAGCATCTTTTAATTACCTGTGCTTCACTCTTCATTGATTTCCACACCATGTAATTGCATACAAGATGGAAATAAATTCAGTTGTTCCGTATCATACATGCTGCACATGAGCCTCATTCTCAGATTGCTTAGGCTTTAAAACTGGAGGAAAGGAAGCTGAAAGATTTGCTGAGGAAGGTGTTCAGTTAATTAACAAATAGTAAAGTAAGAGTGACTTATTTTAATTGTTCACTTTCACGCTCCCAGCCTGGGGACAGGTCCTTTTCATAACAGATCTTTGGTGCTGAAACAAAAGGGAAAAAGGAATAATAAAGTATAATTATTCCACAAGAAATGCAAAGTAATGGAGTGTACATTGCACATTTCTCCAATGATACAAAGAATAAAGGTAGAAAATCTTTTTTGAGACAAGAAATGATGATTGTCCACCTATACTATATTTCTCCATACAACATATACAATGAAGTACTAGTTAATGCCACTTATGGAACGAAGTCATTGTGTTCAGTGGAGGGTCTCTAACTTCAGTTCAACTGGTACATCATCGCAAGCTCAAGGTTATTTTCTTTTCCTCTGCTTAATTAAATTCATTCTAGTCACTTGTAATATTCTTTATGCAGTTTCAAAATTCAAACTTTTACTGATTAGCTAGGATAAAGAATTTCCAAGCATCTATAAAGTTATTTTCAAGTAATTTGTGACACAGCATTCATTACTCATTATATCAGCTTTAAGGAAACTAACCACATAATTATGTAGTAAGTTTGGGGTTTATACTTAAGGTAAAATTTTTATTTATTTATTTATTACCTTTTAAAGAGAGTACAAAGTACTATTAAAGCACAAAGATAAATGATACACAATTTCACTAAACAAAATACTATGAATTTCACAGTTTTTGTTATATTATATAGTGTTGTCTTCAAAGTATTTGTTCATATTATGAGATCTATGCATGCAAAACTGGGAGAAGAAACAAAAAAAGAAAAATATACATAAGAAAGCAAAAAGAGAAAAAAGGGAAAAGAACTGAAAAAAGAAGACAAAACAAATTAAGCATTAACTGCTTCTTTCCATAGGCCTGCAGAAATCCACAGTATAGCTGTCCTAACCATCCTGCTTAAATACATAGATATGTCTCTTTCCCCCACTCCCTCTCCTGTCCTGCTCAACTCAGTAATTGCTTTTTTTTTTCCTGTATTTTAGGGAAGGGTCTACCAGGTGTCAGGGTTTCACTACTAGATCAGATTCGTGGTAATCTGCCTGTTTACAGCCTCCCAAGAGCTGGGATTACAGGAGTGTGCCACCACACGCAGTCTAAATCACCACCTTAGCGCGCCCCATTGGATCAAACCCCCAGCCCCTGTGCCTGCTTCAGGTGCTTGAATCCACTGAGCTATTTGGCCAGCCCAATTGCTTCCTTCTGAACAGGTTCATTAGCTTTTCCCAGTATCTACTGTTCCCTTCAGATTTTATTTTCTCTTTCAAGTTCTCACACTAAGGAGATAATATGTTGTTGGCAGATGCAGGTTTGATTTATTTCACTTAGGAGTCTAGTCTCTAGTTGCATCCATTTACTGACAAAAACCTCAAATTTGGGCTGGTATGACAACTCAGTGGTCTAAAGCACCTGCATAGGCAAGCTTAGGCAAACACAAGGACCTCGGTTTGATCCCAAGCACTACATGCTGTGCCAGTCCCACCCCAGAGTGGGCTGAGCTGGCCACAGATTCTAGGCAGAGTGGCACAAACCTGTAAATCCAGCACTGAGGAGGCTGAAAACAAAAGGATCACTGCAAGTCTGAGCTACGTAGTGAGACCCTGTACAGAAAAAAAAAACCTGAAATTTATCTCTATTTATAGCTGAATAATACTCCATTATGTAAGAATACCACATTTTCTTTATCCATTCCTCAGTTGATGGGCCTCTGAGTTGCTTCCAAGGTTTAGCTATGACAAATTGTGCCGCTACAAACATGGGCGTACATATATCGCTGTGGTATGATGTTTTCAGTTCCTGGAAAAATACTGAGAAGGGGAAATGGGTTAAATGGAATCTCCAATCCTAGCTTTTTTTTTTTTAATCCTAGCTTTTTGAGGAATCTCTAAACTGACTTCCATAGTGGTTGGACCAGTCTGCACTACCATCAGCAGTGCAGAAAGGTACCTTTTTCTTCACAGCCCCTCCAGTATTTGTTAGTGGCTGACTTCTTGATGCTAGCCTTCCTTTCTGGGGTGAGATGGAATCTCAGTATTGTTTTAATTTGAATTTCTCAAATGACCAATGATGTTGTACATTTTTTCATACATTTATTTGCCATTTTTATTTCTTGCTCTGAAAAGTGTGCATTCATCTCAGATGCCCATTATTGGATTAGTTATTTTTTTTCTTTAGGACAGGGTGTACAGGGTATACCCCTGCACAGGGTCAATGCAATCCTGATTAAAATACCATTGGTATATCTCACAGAGCTAGAGATAACATTTTTAAAATTCATCTGGAACCAGAGGAGACCCAGAATATCAAAAGCAATTCTGGGCAACAAAGGAAAGGCAGGAGGCATCACAATCCCTGACCTGAAATTATCCTATACAGCTACTGTGATGATTTTAGCATGGTACTGGCATAAAGACAGACCTGAGGATCAGTGGGACAGATTAGAAGATGCAGACTCAGCTACGAACACATTCAGCCATCTTATTTTTGACAAAGGGGACAAACACATTCACTGAAAGAAAGAGCCTCTGTAATAAATGATGCTGGAAAAACTGGTTTTCCACATGTTAAGGGCTAAAATCATACTCATTTCTATCACCATGCATTAAACTACAGTCAAAATGGATCCAAGATTTAAAAATTAACAGATAAAATATTTTAATTCCCAGTATATATTTTCTCCATAGTAATTATATTTTTTCATAGAAAGTTTGCTAAACATATATTTTAGAATTCTTGTTTTGAGATGGCTTTTATTGCAAAGAAAATACCTATTATAGCACCATGACAGACACCTGAAAAGAGAAAAACAAGACCACTGCTGGACAATAGCAATTATTGTTTCTTGTTTTGTTTTTTGTATCTTAGAGAAAGATCTATAGGGCATTCGTGGTCTCACTACTAGATTGGACTCATAGTGATCCGCCTATTTACAGCCTCCCAAATGCTGGGTTTACAGGTGCGCATCATCACGCCCAGTCTCAATTGCCATCTCAGAGTGACCCAGGAGCGGGGCTGGCATGCAGGCCTGAGGATCAAACCTCCATCCCCTGTGCCTGCTTGCACGTTGTTTTATTTCAAGAGTGCTTCAATACAGCCACACACACTACCTCTCTGAGCCTGCTGAAGATGTAACGTCTGAAGCAGTCCATGCACTCAATATTCATTAAGAGGCTATACAGAGGGCAATCAAGGAGGGGGCAGGCTGTGTAACTGTGTTGGTGTGGTGAGCAGCAAAAATTTTAAATTTTATTTTTAATGAACTGGAGATATTAGAATGTTTGAGGACAAAAGTAACAAATCAAAAATTTTAAAAGTTTACTTAAATTGTTGCATTTAATGAACCTTAAATTAAAAGATAAGTTAATGTCAACTGAAAAAGAATTATAGTGATTATACATTTGTGCTGAATACATGCTGAAAAATTATAATTTATCACTATTAGAATTTAGAGGAAAATAAAACAGTTTCTCAAATCATTTCTTTCTTTTGTAAAAAGTGAGAGACACCGTAGCCTTTACCTCTGTTTAAAATAAAATTGGGTGCATTTAGTAACCTCTTCCCACATTGCTTAGTCATTAGAGCTACTGATTTGAATCCTTTCTATTTGTCAAGAACTATTTGAAGAAAAACTCTGTAGTTATGAACAGTAAAAGAGCAGCTTATTAACATGCTGTATGAAAGTGGCTTTTTAAGGGCTGTGTACCTAATTATGAGAGCTTAAATGGACAGCCACACTGAACTGAGTGGTTTTGTCATTTAACAATCTACTTGAAAACTTTGAGCTAATGTCTGAAGAAAGAAAAGAAATACTTTTAGTTATCTACATTAAGTGGGGGAAGTTGTTGGAAAAGGAGGGGAGAGAGAAGTCAGTGGAAACGATGAGGGAGCAGAGCGGCCTGGCCGGGAGGGTCGGGCCAGTGGGTACACACTGCAGCTGCAACATTTTATTTCTAGGAGGAAAGACTAAGGCAAGAAGAGAAAGGGAGAAGGGAGAGCTGCACACTGAGATTTATATGACAAACTCACAGATCTGGAGTTCATCTTTCAAAATTGAGATTAAAAATACAATTTAAAAAGCAAACAATGACATCTTATTATTTCCATTCCAACACTGTGAAGGATGTGGCTTATATTATGGAATGATAGTTAGGAGGCAATGCAATGCAGCAGCAGCAATTATAAAGACATGTTATGTATATTATAAAGCATTTGAATATTAAATTTTATGAGTTCAGGAAAGCACCTTCTGGCTTTATTAGTTTCAGGCCGGCCACATAGCTCGGCAGACTAAAGCACCTGCTCTGGCAGAGTGACATGGCCAGGGTCCGACTGCCACTTGCCATGCTGGCCCCACCCCCACCCAGGAAGCTCACTGAGATGGTGATTGAGACTGGCTTGGTGGTGCATGACTGTAATCCCAGAGCTTGGGAGGCTGAAAACAGGAGGATCACTACGAGTCCAATCTGTGTAGTGAGACCCTGTAGACCCTGCACCAAATACATTTTTAAAAAGACACTGTTAATACAAAGAACAGGATCAATACAGTTACATAACATGGGCAGAACAGGTAGGAGTGAAGCAATTTTTTCTTAAATCAGAATATTGTTATTTACCACTAACTGTAATTCTGAAGGACAGAGATCTTGTTTTTCTAGTTTTATTTTACTCTACAGAATCTCTAGTGCGTTATTTATGCATTTACATGATTAATGTGATAAGTGCTATCTAGTCCACCTCTTTATAAGGTAAGTATTTTTCAAGCACATTAGCGATATGTTTTTCATACATGAGTACATATGTTATTAACATTACTATGATTTTTAAATTGAAAAATATGTATATCCATTCATGCCTTCATTTATGACAAGAAAAGCAATTATATTTGTCAAACAATAATAAGTTATTCCTACTTGTAATGATAATGATTCTTCTTACTGATATACTGAGTATTGTTTGTTGCATTTACTTATAATATTCATAAATACATAGATTTTTAAATTCATGGTTCAAATGCAATTTTAGAAAATGAACATCTTCAACATTCTTGTCAAGTGCATTTTAACTAACAAATTATAAGTGGTTTAGTCAAATTTTCCTACAGATAATCAGAATGCATGGCACATAAAATTCATTTGTCATAATAACATAATGCCGAATAGAAGTTAGCTAATGAATTTAATCAAAACTTCACAACCACTTTTCAGTTAGGTACTTGCCTTACTGCTTACCTACTATTTAGACTGGCATGACTTACTCTTCAGATAGTTGTTGTAGCAGGGAAGGATAAAGAAAAATGAAAATTATTTGAATTTTAGACTTACTTTGTTCCCTATTCCTTGTCTACAAATTGAGTGAAGAAGATGAAAAAACATGTGAAGAGAGCATTGTCATTGGGACTCATAATCTCAAAAACTCAGAGAGGCTAGCTGTGACAACCACCAGGCCCTGGATCTAGTCCAGGGTCACGAAGGTTGTGTCCAGCCAGTTATGGACCTGCTCTCAGCTGGGATCAATGTGTTTTCCCCAAAAAACGCTTTCAAAATGTTTTGTATAAAACATTTTAAATAATTGTTGATTGTTACCATGGAGAATAGGAATGTGTTATTTGATTATAATTCATATTTATACATAATATCAAATATCAAACATGTGATTTTGTGTTTAAATACTACCTTCTCTCTTTTGTACTTAGAGCATGCTTGAGTTTTCCTCCTGGCATCTGGTATTTTAATTAAATAATGCCTTTCTTCCATTCTGTTCTAACATGATAGTCTGACTATGTAATTTCAGAATTCTGTTTTATTTTCACTGCTTAGATTACCACTTTATTTTAATTGTATATCCTGCAGAAAGAATTACAGGAATAAGTTTGAGATGGTTATAATTATAGTGGCATTTAGGTTAAATACTGAAAAACATTTATTCAAGTCTAAAGGCACATTGCATTCTCCTAGTACTACAATGAATTCTATGCATTTTAATATTTTTTTGTTTCTACTCAAAAACTTGAAAGGACCAAAAAAGTGTATTTTTGCAATTTGAAATACGAAAGAAACATTTTTAAAATATAATAATATTTTGTGTTATGTAAACACCAGAATTTGAAATACAGGCACCTTTTGGGCCCTCACACACAGATTCTACACAATCAGTGCTCCCCAGGACTCTGCTGGATTCCGTCTGTAGTGGGTTCCTCAGCTCCTGGATGAAGATAAAGAAGAGGAAGGTACTCTGGGATTCTCTTCCTTCTGTTGTTGAGTCTAACTAATACATTGTAAGAGAAAAGCCTGCTTTTTAGTTCACCAAATAGGGTGGAGAGTTACCTTCTGGGCATTCTATGAAAGATTAGGTGTTCTGGTAGCACACTGTAGCATTTCCAAGTCTGCTGTTGAAGACTGAGAGGCTGAGACTAATCAGAAAAGAGTGAATTAGAGACTCTTCCCTTAGAGCAGTGTGGCAAACCTATAGGGCTGTTTTTATCATTAAAATTTCTAACAGGTTTGCCATCATGGCCTAGAACATACCCAGTTTCAATGTTCAATGATTAGGCTTCAGATTTGTATAGACTAGGACTCCTTTCAGCATCTTTCAATCTCAAGTACAGGGAACATGTTTCTGGAGACATCTTTTTCAAGTCAGTCCTTGATGTGCTCTGTATCTTCTTTACTTGTTCAAATCCAGGTAACAAAAGTTTTCAATCACTCAAGTACTCCATCCTTCTCTGCTTTCAGTGATCATCATCTTCAAGCTTGGGCCTGTAGAGCATGGTTGGATTTGGGAATTTTTTTCCCAAGCCCAGGCTACTCCAAACCATAA
Source organism: Octomys mimax (assembly GCA_002564305.1). Lineage (NCBI taxonomy): Eukaryota > Metazoa > Chordata > Mammalia > Rodentia > Octodontidae > Octomys > Octomys mimax. The sequence goes on along the minus strand of NDGM011202977.1, from coordinate 17,100 downwards.
TCCTTTCTCTTACCCACAATTCACTTTCCTAGCCTGTGAGTCATGAAGAATTGCCAAACATGTGACTTCCTTCACAATCACAGATTTGTATTTCAAGTTCTCTGCCAAGAAAAAAGTTCCTTAAGTTTTCTGCTATAGCTTCACAATCTAATTCCTATGCTGGTTTCTCTGTAGGACATTCATTGTACCTGAAATGATTGGCTCTGCATCTGCTTTCAACAATGGTATAATTCCTTGAAAGAAAGAAAGAAAGCATTTGTCTGTGACACTTCAGTGTAAGACAGACGTAGTAAAAGATTTCTGTCACAAAATCCTGTGCCACCTATTGGATTCCATGCTTACGAGGACAGGCTCAGGTGATTCCAAGTGCTTTCTTCCTTATCATCCCTTTTCTGGGTCACTTGCCATCTGTGGCCCATGCCAGACCTGTGGATGAGGTACAGGGCAAACCCTCCATTACAGACACAGGCTGATTCCTAGTCCCTTCATTCCCTCTGATGAAAGGCATCAGTCTGTTAGTTGGAACTTCAGCAACTGTGACACTATTAGTGACCCATGTTTTAATAAGAGATGAGTGACCAGCTAAAGAAGCAATCTAAAGTGATAAGCAAAAGTTGAATCTAGGGCCAGCCAGAGAGATCAGTGGATTAAAGCACCTGCTTGGGCTGACTCAGGGACCGGAGTTTAGTCAACGATGTGCTGCGCTGGCCCTGCCTCTGGAGCAGACTGAGATGGTGACTGTGACTAGATGTGGTGGCCCATGCCTGTAATCCCAGTGCCTGGGAGGCTGAAAACAGGAGGATCACTACAACTTGGATCTGTGTAGTGAGACCCTGTACTAAATACATAAAAAGAAAAAAATGTTGAATCTATTGAAATATTCATAATTTAAGATTCCAGGGGTATTTAAGATAGCCTTAAATTAATATTATAATTTTTTTCCTTTGATATAAGTGAAAGACAGGAGAGAAATAAAAGGTTTATTGCACTTTCCAAGCACCACAGGAGAGCTGCTTGGAAAGAAGTAAGGGAACCTCTGACCTAAGACAAAGAGAGATTGGGCTTTTATGGGTTTATATCAGGGCTGAATTTGAAGGCAGGCAGAATGGTATCCTGGGAGGTGACTGTGCCTGACAGGAAAGCTTTTAGGAGGTGATTGGAGAATCCCTGGTGTGCACAAAAAAGAAGAGAAAGTCTCATTCTGGAAGCAAGGAAAAGAAGAAAGGGGAAGTAGGCCTCAGGCTGTTGTTCCTGAGCCCCTGCTATGTTGGATGCCTGCCCTGATGACTAGGCTGATTTTTTTTCAAGGATAAAAATCCAACCAATACTTTAAATTAACCTCTGCCAAATTTATCTTCATCTTCTCCAGAGAATTCCTCAAGTTTCCTTCAATTTCAAACCTGAAGCAAGTTTATATCTTTGTCTCCCTTGTGCCCAGGCTATTTCTCTCCTAACACACATTGCTGCTTCCAAAACATCAAATACAATAAATGCTACAATATTCTATTTATTTATTTAGGGACAGGGTTTCACTATTCAGTTCAGACTGGCCTTAAACTCACTTCATAACCCAGGCTGGCCTTGATTTTGCAGTAACCCTCCCATCTCAGCCTTCATAGTGCTTGGATTACAGATGTGCACTACCATGCCCAGCACATCTTTTCCTATCTACAAACTTCTTTTTCTTTGATGTGTACTTCATAGAATAGAGGAGTTTCATTTTAAAATTGAGCACTGAACCAGAGAAATTGATTGGTCAGCTTAACTAATTGCAACTCAAGCTGCTAACTGAATTCCATTAATGTATTCTCATATTTATGGAAGCTTGTTCAAAAAATTAATGTTGAAAAGAAAAGAGAGCATTGCTTTATATGGTATTGAAAATATAAATAAAATATGCATTAATAAATGTATTATAAATATCTATACATATATCTGTACAGAGATCTATGCCTACATGTCTATGTCAGTGCCTTACACATCTAAATATAGACATATCCATATTTAGATGATAGCTATATAACTAAATATATCTAGAACTATGTTAGAAACTTCCAAAACAATATGTAGTTATAGCCCATTATCAGAATGAGCTGTCTTAGCAGTCTGTGATCACAGCCAAAGTTAGAATCCAGATGATGGTTCAGAGTAATTAGTTAGTGATCCCAAAGGGTTGGCTTCAAGAATGGACAGAATCCAACTTGAATGAGTGCCTAGAAGCAATTTTTCCCTTGGTCTTCGTCCTCTCTTCCTTTGGCTACTTTTCTGATCTGACTTCTGTGCCATAATTCCTTTCTGCTGTGGATCTTAAAATCAAGGATACAGTGACAAATTTGTAGCTACAAGTAATACTGAATATGATATTAGATGCCTGCATTCTTCAAACTAGGAGAAGCATAATAAAACCAATATATAATGTAAAGCAACAGGAAAATTAGGCACTATCAAAAGCAACAGCAGAGCAGTTTCTCCTTTGTTTTTAATGGTCATCTTCCTCCTGCAGCATTAACTGCCTTGATAAGTTGTTCTGAAGCATCCTTTGGTGGAGGGAGTAAAGAGGAGTACAAAAATGGAATTGATAATGCAAATATTCCTTGTTGCTCAGTTCTGGTCCCTCCCCACTCCCCATTTTTAATTTTTTATCTGTTTACATATAAACACACACAGTACAGATTTTAATTGTGGTGCATTTTATTTTTATATTCTACCTTAAAAACACATTGGCTGATGGTGACCTTCTCTGTCCCATTAGTGACTGCCTGATATATCCAATGATTTCTTTACCCCTTACAGACATCAGTTTTGGAAAGTTAGAAACAGAGGCTCACTCTGGAAACTATGATGCTTATTTCATGACATAAATATTTGCCATCCACATAAACCACACCAGGTTGCAGAACGGCACTGGCATGGAGAATTTGCTCCTCAGAATCAGTGTCAGAGTACTCTACAATCCAGGCACTTGATCCCTACAGCCAAGATAGAGGAATACTTGGCTACTGCTCCAGCTGGCAGGATACCTTGGCATCATCCATGTGGTGCTGGTTTTAGGTGCATGCAGAATGCAAGAGTTCTGAGGTTGAGAAGGCCTCCACGTCAATTTCAGAGGAAGGCCTGGGAGGCCAGGCAGTGTGCCCCTGAGAGAGAAGTGTGTGAAGCTGTGAGAAGCCTATTCAGAGGAAACCCCAGAAGTTTGGAAAAGCCAGGAACGTGTATCATCTAAGGGAAACATCAAGGAGGGATCAAAGCTAACCTAAGAGAGAAGCTATGGGAGTTAGCACCAAAGTACCACAGGGGCCAAGCCACATGGAGCTCACAATTAGCCACAGATTGCTTCGGATGTTCTACATGAACTATAGGACTTAATGTTGGCCTTTCTTGATTATGGACTTGCTTTAGTCCCAGTGCTTGGTATCCTGCTCTTTGTACCTTTTGAAATGGCAATATTTATCTTGTGCCTTTGAATGTTGGATGTATTTAACTTTTTATTTGTACAAGGGCTCACAGTTGAGAGTTTGCTTTGGATCTTGGAAGAAACTTGGAACTTGTACTTTTCAGCAATGCTGAAACTGTTGGGACTTTGGCAACTCTAAGAGATGGACTAAAATGCCTCTTGGACAAAGGGATGTGCATGAGAATTTGGGGGCCCAGGAGCTGAATGTTATGGTTTGTATCTAGTTTCCCCCCACAGACTCATGTAAATTATGGAGTAGACCTGGCTGGAGGAGAAATGAGTGGTTTGAGGGGCAGGGCCAGGGGACCAGGGCATGGCCCAAGGAGTAGGGCCACGGAGGCATGAACCATTAAAATGGCTAGCCTGTGCTTTCTTGGAGATGTGGAGGGGATCATCCTGTATATGGCAGAGCCCAGCCTCTACTCCAGTGTCTTAAAACCTCCAGTAACTGTGAGCTAAATAAAACTTTCCTTCCCACCCACAAAAAAAAAAAAAAAAAAAAAAATTCCATCTTTTTTTCCCACAGGATCACTGGTAGCCAAGATGATGTCTTTGTAGAAATCAGGAAAATATGCTACTTTCTCTTCCCTCCCTTTCTTCAGTGGGAAGGGGAGAAAAGAGGAGAGGAGGAAGAAGAGAAGGGGAAAGAAGACACTCACATTGGATTTCTTGCTATTACTTCTCTTCTTGATCAATTCTTCCTCTAACAAGCTACCACTCATTTAGCAAGACAAGATAATAAAGGTAGAAGAGAAAAACAAGTAACACCTCCTGGACAACTCTTGGCAGTACGTACGCCGATGTTTAGTGGTGGATTCCTTACTGTGTAATGTGCCTTCAAGAGGTCTCACTAGGATCCTGGTTGAGCCCCTTTTCTCTCATGTCTCTCATCTTGACTGATGCAAATCTATACTGCATGTTTTATGCTATATGAGAGCCTCCTGGGACCGCAATGTCTTTCAGCTATCAGCCTCCTGCCTCTCCACAGAGACCTGTAAAATGGGATGCACAGTATTCCAGTAAGTCTCCATCTCACAAACATTTGAGTTTTTCACTTTCGTAGGTACAAACAGACCTTGAGTTTGGAACATTCACAGATGTGAACGAGACATGCAAATAGCCCACGTGTCCGCTAGACTTTGCCACAGTTGTTCTGCTATGTGCTTACTGCTCCGTGTGCTAGTGCACAGTGGTGCAGTGCTCCGTCAGAGCTCAGGATGTCCAGGAGCAAGCAGGAAAGCAGCGGTGATATGGAGGGAATGTTAGGGAGTGCAAAGCAGCATATATTGCATGTTGCTATCAAAGACTCACTTTGATGAACTTACAGAAGAATCCTACTTGTGAACATTCTTCCTGAACATCACTTGTTCATATATTGGAATTTATTGTAGCTCTTTCTTTCTGGTAGCTCTCTCTAGTGCCCCTGAAGTACAAATGCATCTCACCTGAACTACAGGATTTTAGACCAGCAGATCCAATTAAAGTACTAGTCTCTTCCCTCATCTACCAAGTGACTGGTATGTTTATTCACTGTACATGCCTGAGGAATAAATTAGATTAATAAGTCAATTCACAGAGAGGATTCTGGCCTCAGTCTTCCATGGACCTTAATTCTAGGGAGCACATTTCAGAGCTCTTTGAAATTCCTCTTTAAAACTTTCTAAGTTGGGTAAACATGAGAGGGCAGCCACAGCTCCATCCTTGTCAACAAAATGCTTGTGGGATGGGGTGGGAAAGAAGAGCAAGAGAATGGTTATCTCAGTCTTTTCATTGGCCAGCTGAAAAAAATCATCGTTCTGCCAAAGAAATCCATTACAGTCTCCAAGTGGACATGGGATTTAAAAGTAGACTTTTGGGAATTCTGCTCTAGTCACACTTCTCTTTGAGGTGGTATCACCCATAAGTTCTGCATTGGTAAATGAAGTAGGGAAAGTTCCTTCATTAAGACTTAAAGACATTCCCATGTGTCTCACTAAAGAGAAATGAAAATAACACAATCTCAGTGGTTTAAGGGAACTAAGGTTCCTCCCTTGCTCCTGTTTTGTGACCCTTGGCTGAGGTCATACTCTACATTGTCATGATCCATGCTTCTGTCATAGGCACAATCCAATGACTACCTAGAGTACTGAGCTCTGCTTACATGGCAGAGGAAACAAGGAACATGGTCAATGCCCCCAGAGAAAGTTCCAGAACTCATATTAATCAGTGAGTCACCCTTCTCCAAGAAGGACATCAGATATTAGTGAACAGTGAGTTACACACACTTTATTAGACTTGTTATACATCTGCCCTTGGAAGGTCTTTGTAAAGAAAGCTTTCAGTAGTCTAACTACTGATTAAAAGACAAAATTATGGATAAACCAGGAAAAATCATGCCATTCACCAACCCTTTTGAGCCTACATACCTGACATGATTGCTATTCATTTGGTAAAATTTTCTTTGCTTTCATAAGCTGTGCTATTGTTTTCTGTTGTTCTTCATTTTTATTATAGATGTTGTCCTGTTTGTTTTGAGGTTTAGTTTCTGCCTTTCTGTTTTTATGTTTGAGATGCAAGGACCCATTAATAAAAAAGACACATTATGGACACATGAAGTTGAAAGGCAAAATGTAGACATGCAAGAATATCCTTGATGTAGGGGTACCATTCTTATTTTCCCACAAAAGAAAATGTGAAAATGTACATATTAAAACCAGAAAAGTACTAGTTCCTCTTCTCCATTAGCTTCAAAGATGCTGCCTGTGTTGGATCAGCAGAGCTGGACATCATTTACACACGAAGAGCTAAGAGCAAAAAACACCAATGTGAGTAGGTGACCAGTTCTGAGAAAAACAAGGCTAAGGAGTAAGCTGGTCGTTAGGCAAAAAGTAGACAAAGGGGTTTCACCTAACATCACCTGCCAAGTTTCTCCATCCAGAAATAAGGCTTCATCTCACCTCAGGTTTTATAGCCAGTCTTCATTTCTTCATCCTCTACCACTGGCTGCCCCTCATGGAAGTTGGAGAGCCACACAATGTTCTTCAGAAATCTGGACATGCTCTGCCATGCATGCAGCGTGGTCTGTACAAATATTACGAAGTCAGGAGTGCCCAGTGATTGGCAAGATTCTCTCATTTTATAAAAGAATGAAATCTCGTGCCATTTAAGAGCAGACACTTGAAATTCTCATGACTGCTGGTGTTGTTGTTGAACTAATTTTAAACTGACAAATTAAAACTATTTATGGTAAGGGCCAGCCAGATAGCTCAGCAGATTAAAATGCCTGCTTAGGAAGATGCAGGGACAGACGTTGGATCCCCAGCGTGCCACGCCAGTCCCACCCCCAGGGTGCACTGAAAGGATGATTGAAACTGGGCATGGTGGAGAGCGCCTGTAATCCCAGCACTTGGGAGGCTGACAACAGGTGATTCAGTAGGAATCTGATCTGTGTAGTGAGACCCTGGAGACCCTGTACTAAATACACTTTAAAAAGAAAATTATGGTATATAGTATGGTGTTTTGAATAAAATATACATTTTAATTGCTTAATCAACTTAATTAACATATGTATTACCTCACATACTTATTTGTTTATGTCAGAACAACTTTCAAGTATTCAGTATATTTAACTATAATCACCAGTTATTCAACAAAACTCTCTAACCTATTCTGCTGGAACTTTAAACTATGACCAACTCATCCTCAACTTGCCCCAGTTCCTAATAACCATGACTATTTTCTACTTCTATGAGGTCAACATTTTGAGATGCTACACAGAAAGAGTATCATGTGGCTTTTGCCTTTCTGTGCCTGCTTATTTCTCATAACGTAACATCCCCTATATTTATCCAATGTTATTTTAAATAATGGGATTTTCATATATATATATATATATATATATATATATATATATATTCTCCTACATGCCAAATGGATAGTTACTTAGGCTGATGCCATGTCTTGCCTATTGTAAACAGTGCTGCAATGAGCATAGGAGTGAAGCTATCTTTGACATTCTTATTTTAATTCCTTTGAATATATAAAAATAGTGAAATTGCTGGATTGCACAGTTGTTCATTTTTTTGACAAACTTTCATATAGTTCCCTATTATGGATTAAATGCATTTTGAGTTACTATAACAAAATATCTAACACTCAAAACTTTATGTTTTAAGAAAGAGGATTACATGGCTCATGGTCCAGAGAGCTAGAAAACCAAAAGAGCATGGTGCTGACCTACGTGACCTGCCTCCTGCATGGCAACATGATAGAGAGGGGAGAGGAAGGATGCTGCATGCTTGGGGCTCTCACTTTGTAACACCTGCTTTCCTGAGCACTGGGCCCTGTAAGAGCTACATTATGTCTTGCAAGAGCTGGAACCCTATATTGATGTTTCCCCACAGGGCTGCATCTCCTTTCCTTTATATCTTCAATTTTATTTCACATCTTAATAGCTATTTCAACAGGTGTGAAATAATATCTCCTAGTGGTGTAAATTTAGATTTCTCGGATGATTAGTCATGTTAGACATTTCCCACAGTTTCTAGATGTTGGCTTATCTGCTTCTCAAAAGTAGCTGTGTAGATTCTTTATGCATTTTGATTTGAGTTATTTGTTTTCTTGCTATTGAGTTGATCTCCTTTCACATTTTAGGTATTAACTTCTTATCAGATATATATTTTCATATATTGTAAATATACTAGTTTCAATGTTTATGCTATCTGCATCCTTAGTGAAACTAGGGAATAGCACATAAGTTGGAGAAAAATTAGCAAACATTTAGCACCTATGATATGATGGAGACAGTAATACTTCACATGGTGAATATGTTAATACTTTCAAAAGCATCATTTGAAGTAGTAACCACCATCCCTGTTTTTACATGAGGAAACAGATTGATAGAGATTAGATGATTACTAAAGATTAATTCATGGTTAAAATAGAACTAAAACTCATTCAGTTCTTCATGCAGTCTTTCTTTGGTTATTTCATTAAGATCACCAGTGATTACTTCCCAGAGACACATTGTCTCAGTTACTTTTCTCATTGCTGAGACAAAATATCCAACACAGAGAAGTTAAAGGAGAAAAGGTGTTTTTTTTTTCCAGCTATCAGTTTACAGAGGGCTCAGTCCATAGTCCACTGGCTTCAAGGCAAGGTGGCATGGACAGGGCATCATGAAGCTGAAACATTTTGTGGCATGGCAGGCAGAAAGGGCATATGGCAATACTTGTGGTCTTTTATCCCATTCAGGCTGCACGTCTTTTGGACGGTGTCACCTATACCCAGGGTGAGCCTTCCCCATTACCTTACCCAGAGCTGTGGTAGACCAGAAGACTAATTTATGACAAACCCTTAATCCATCTTCACACACCCTATTATGTCTTCTGGAAAGCAACATGCAGGAGTGCGTCAAGATGCAACCATAACATAGATCCTTTTTTCCTTAGTACTCTGATACTATACACAAAATTCTCTCTTAGGCTATGCTTCCTAATAAGGATTCAGTACATCAACTCATATAACAGGAAAAGCTTTATTTTGGTAAAAATTTTATTTTATTTTAAATAGTTGTCCACTTTATCAATCAACCACCTGGTAATAATTTTATTTTTCAGAAGCTACTTATTGCACTTTAGAATACAGATAACTATCACATATCCTATTGGGATAGCTATTGTGTCAACTTGAGTAAGGAACACGACTGATGGGATCAGCACTGGCATGGCTGAATTGAACTGCTGAAGACAGAAGGTCCACCTCGAATGTGAGTGGCTGCAGCCAACATGCCTAAGAGCCCAACTGGAACTCAAGGGAGACCCAAGAAAGAAGTCTTATTTTGTTTCTTCAGGAAAGCACCAGCCATGGACTTGGCCTTGGCCTTGAACATTCAGTGCATGCTCTTCAGCCTCACGACTTGCAAGGACTCTGCAGGGAGCTTTAAGCCTTCAACTTTTGATTGTGTCCTTTGAATCTCCAGCACAGAGACAGCCCTTTTGCACTCTTCACCCCGACTCTGTAGGTGGCCATTATCAGCCTACCTCATAAGCCCTTATGATTTCTATATCTTAAATTAAATCTTATCTAGTGAGCACTGATGATATACCTACTTTGCAGGAAACAGTCATTGAACAAATAGAAATTAGTAAGAGGCTATAAAAGAAGAGATTGCAGATGACTTTAACCCCCTTCCTTTTGACAGCCACATGTCCAGTAGAATTAAACTGCAAAGTTACAATGAAAGGAAATTTAAATATTAAAAAATTCAAAAAAGATTTAGTGGTTTTGATGATTAGCCTCCAAAATTATCGTCAACAATTCTCTTTTCCTTATAGTTATGGTATGGTACAATCTCTCTCACATTGAACAAAGACTGATTTATGTGGTCTGTAGAACATCGTAGATTAGATGTGACATCTAAGGCTGAACCCAAAAAGAATTGGAGCTTTTCTATCAGTCTGTTCTATCAGTCTAAGTATCTCACTCCTAGAAGACCTAACTACCATATTGAGATTATTAAAAAAAAAAAAAAAAAACCCTCTGAGAAGTCTCCTGATGAAAGGCCTCACCTTTGTGCAGTCTACTGAGCACACGACTGAGGTCCTTGGGAAATGGCCCTCTCAGTCACAGTCAGTCCTTCAAGTGACTGCAGACCCAGGAGACATTGAACAATTCTTGGCCAGGGTATTCAACTCAAGTACTCACAGATTCCTTGCCTATATATCATGACCCTAAGAGATAGTAAATGACCACTGGCTAAATGATTATTTAGAAAAGGCTTTGTTGTACAGAAATAGATAACAAAGTTAGAGACCTTCTCTGGGACACAATGGTCATTCTAGGAAGTAACCAAGACTTTTGGGTATCTTCTGAACTCCAACTCACTGAAATTTGATAGGAGCCTGCCATATGTTTTCTGTGGCTAGCGCCGTCATTCTCAGTAGTCCCATCTATTCTCCACTTAATCATAATATTTTCATTCTTTCCAGCTTGCTTCTTTACAATAAAATTAGTGTATATCATTTCTACTTTTAAAAAGCTATTTTTCCTTTCACCAACACCTTTCCTCCACCTACCAGTTCATTTTTAGATCCCTTTTTGAAAAAATTCACCCATCATATATGCCGTCTTTTTGTTTCCTTAGTTTTAATTCTCTTTTAAGTCCACTAAACTTACTGTCATCCTCACTTCCATGGAGGACTTTACCTCTGCAAAATCTTATGCTCCATTTCAAGACCTATTTTTTATTCATCTTTCTATAACACTAGACACAGCTTATAACTGGTACTAGATATCACACGTTGCCAAGTTACTCTGATTTCATCCTCTCAGGTTATGGTACTTCCTCTTCTTCCTTTTGCTGCCTGGGACTTGGACTGGGGTTTTTCCATCATCATTCACTCTATTGATGATCTCAGCCAAGCCTGTGGCTGACAACTCTCTGTAGGTCTCACAAGTTTCACAGGAACAAGTCTCAATTTCTTTTCCCACACAAACTCTCTTGTATGCCAAATTTTCTCACTTCAGAAAAAACATGAGTAACATACCTACATAAAAGACTCCTTCATCATTACTTTCTGATCAAAACTAATGATTTATAAGCCTGCTTTCATGTAGACTTTGCAGCTACTGGTGACCTGCTTTGCCTGGAATGCTGCTTTCTTCTTCCATGAAGCTGTGGAGTGCGCATGGCCTTCCTAGTACAGGCAGAGAAGCTTCTGCAAGGCCAAGTTTGGACACACCTTTTGAAACACTTAACTGTGTTTGTTAAAAATTATTGCATAAATCATTCATTCTCAGAGTTGGCGAGATTGCTCAGCAGACTTAGCACCTGCTTAGGCAAGTGTAGGGACTGGCGTTCAATCCCTGGTATGCATGGCACGCTGGCCCCGCTCCTGGGCACACTGAGCTGCCCATCGAGTACTGGCATGGCGGCACCTAAAATCCCAGCACTGGAGAGACTTCAAACAGGAGAATCACTATGTGTCCTAGCTGTGTGGTAAGACCCTGTACCAAATACATAAATTAAAAAAAAATTCATTCTCTGGGAAAAGAAAGTGAATCAGATATTCTAAAAGGAAATAATAACAGATGAACCCTAGGTATCAGCTTCAGCTAGATATTCTTTTTTCTTTTCTTTTTTTTTTGGTGGAACTGGGAATTGAACTCAGACCCTTACACTTGCCAGGGAAGCGTTTAATCCACTGAGCCATCTCCCCAGCCCCCCAGCTAGATATTCTAATGAGGGAATCATTATGTACAGTTATGAAAATAATGTGGCCATACTAATTTTCTGCTAACTTCTGTGTGCACATGGAGGCTTTCTTCTGTCTTCTGAGTAACTAAGCCTGATGAATTGAGTTTATATTGCATCATGAGAATGTGACATTTACTTCTCCACACGATTTTGACTCCTTAAAATTATTTCCATGAAAAATTTATTGAGCAAATTTCATTGCAAAATAAGCCATGGCTTAGTAGTGGCCATTCCTGCAGGTGGCTGATACTGACTGATAAAAAAGAAAGCACTGTAAAGAAATAGCCTAGAGTTCTCTGATGTGCCCTTTCACATGTAGAGGTGCTATTCTGCTCCTGTTAATAAGTCACTTAGGGCACATTCACAGCAAACTCAAAGAAAACCTCATTTGAGTCATCTATGAAAATCTGAGAATTCTCTTTTGTCTCTGAATTCTCTAAAGCAAAAGAAAGTTATTCTCATCTATGAAACAACCAAATCTACCCTTGCTTGATTTTGATATTCATAGAACAAAAGATGTCAAGCTTCTGCTTGATCTCTCTTAAGTACAATAATGTGTGTCAGTGACCAGTAACGTCACCATGTCAAAGCCATCTGCAATTCCTCCAGCTCCCAGTACAGAGAAGGTTAATCTTTGTGTATACACAGTCTGACAATCTTTCAGTAATTAGGACAACTTTTCACTGTATTAGGGATGCTCAAAAAATATTATGAGTATTAAGTGAAATGCATCATGACCTCAAACTAAGATAGCATCTTCTTACAAGATTAAAAAGAAAAGAAAAATGAATTTTAAAAAGAGAAAATAAAGGCAGATCTCAAAGCAGTACACAAAATAAACATCAGGTGAAGCACAAAGGCTGGAAGAATTGATTATGCCACTTGGTTGCTCTCCTGAGGAAGATAAAAGAAGCAGGGACATGCTCTGTTACTCCTTCCATGTAGAAGTCAGTTTGGAGACAATACGCTGACATCTCTGCCATGCGGATAACTCCAACAAGCTGGTGTGCTGAATCAACTATTATCATTTAGGAACTTTCTGGGCTTGTGATTGGCAGCTACACAGTGTGTCTTAATGGTCTTCTCTTTGCAAGCCAATTTAAATGAAAAAGAAATAAAATTACATGGAAAAGAATAAGAAACAAAGACTAGAAAGGAAACTGGGGGTAGGGATGAAATATCAAAACGCTTCACCAAACATTCTCATGAAAATGGCAAGTGGGTTATTCTGGTACCAGTTAGATAATGAAGGAAACCTGTGACAACTCTGAAGTGTCTAAACACTTCAACAGAAACACTGGCAGAGTGCATGTAATCTTACATGTTTAGCACAGTGTTTTATTGACAGCTTCCACTAATAGATGCTTATTTTAGACTGTTAATAATCACAGCCATACTGTTGCCCATAATCTGAACATGATAGACCAGAAAATCACATGCTCACTCATATCAGTTTTTTTAATAATTCTTAGTAGGTACATCAGGAGCACATTCTTAGCACATTATTTGTATGCGCTATTGTCACTATTCCAAACTCTTAAATTCTTCCACTTCCAAAGAACTGTTCAAGAAAAATTGAACTCTTTCAAGTATGTTCAGCTCTAGACTGAGTATATTTAGTGACTTAGTCTAAAACAAACAATTAATTTGTTAAAACCAGCATTAAAAGTTTTAAATATTTGTTTCAGTGCATCAGAAAAGGTAGAGATGTGAACGGAAAAAAAAAAAAAAAGGTTTTTTTCTGCAGGTTTTTAACTTCCCTTTTAGTAACCCTGATGTTAATTTAGTCACAGCATGAAGTTTGCATGATGTCCTGAAATATATGTTGATGAATTTTCTTTAATGATTATCTTAGTTATTTTTCTCCTTGCTGAGACAAAGTTAAAGGAGAAAGTTTTTATTTAGCCCACAGTCTGTAGAAGTTTCAGTTCGTAGTTGGTGGCTCCAAGGTAGGGTGATACTGCAGAGGGGCATCGCAGTGGAGAAACAGTTCATGGAAAAGCAGGGCACAAAGAAGGCAGCAAGCAGCAAGCAACAGCAGCAGCTCTCATTTTGTGCCTTATATCCTATCCAGGAAAGTAGCACTCACACCCAGCATGGGCTGTCGCATCATCCACGCCCTGAACTATGCCAAACCAACCAGTGGACTGCTTTAATAATACTGCACACTTGATCCTAACATCACACACTTAATTCCTAAAGTACACACTCTAGATCCAGCCACCTCTGAAAAGCTCTATCTATGGGTGTGTGAGACTTTGGGGAGCATCGAGATACAAGTCATAACAATGGTAATCCCTCTTCTATAAATTAAAAATGGTATATTGTTAATACTAAGTTTTAACCTATTCCCCATCTTCTTATTCTATTATTCATTTAAGAAAAATGTCAAGTAGTTTCAGTGGCAGTATATTAGAGAGCATATGTGATCAGAAGACAACAGAACAGGGTACTTGGGAACAGCTAGTAATTTGGCAAACATTAACAGAGATTTTCCTTACATATTTAATAAACATATATTGAGAAGAAATGTTGGGCACTGTGAGGAAAAGGTGTAGCTCTCTATAGTTCTCTGCTCTTGTGCTTAGCAAATCAATTAAAGTCCAAGTTCACCTGTCCCCTGTTTAGCAAAGTAAAAGATTACTGTTCACACTCACACTTCTTAAGACTTTGGACCATCTATTGCTGCTTGAAAATGTTTACTGGGTATTCACCTCTCTCAGACCCAAAACACCTTACTTTTTACAAATACTTGCAGCACTCATTTGGCTTCTTATAAATCAGTCTATCTCAGTTCTACAGCCAACTAATAGAACCATTTATATTGTCTCTCTGCACAATCAATGTTTGCAGACTTCTTTGTTACCACTCTGAGTTCTGAATTGCAGGACTTTCCACTAATGGGGTTTATGACCTGCCACCCCAAAATATGACCCTTTGGCATTGGAGAAAATGATAGAAGCAGGAAAGTTTCTTTAAACCCTTCTTCTCTCCTGAAGCAGGTAATGAAAGAATTCTCTGAAATACTCTAAGTCACAAAACTCATTCTAGAATAAATTCTCTATATACCCAGAGGAAAGGAATAGAAACATGGGGGCCCAAGAAAAAAAGATCTTGCTGTGTCACCCCATTTTATTAGCATTGGATCAACATAGCTTGTTTTCCAAGCATATTTCATTATCAAATTTCAGTATAAAGGTATTTTTTGAATAGCTCCATTCTTGAAGGCTCTACTCTTACATAAAACTAATGCTAAACAAATTTCCATGCTTTTCTCTTTATTAGTTTGTCTCTTGCTATAGCTGCCTCAGATATAACTTTTCCTTGCCTAGTTCATGTACAGGGAAAGTCCTGGGCTGAAAAAACACAAAACAAACTCTTTATCTAATGTCTTTACTCTTTAATGAATTGTATAGCCAGGCTCCTCAACATTTTTCACATTTTATGAGTAAAATGTCTTGTTCTGTTTAACACTTACAATCACTTCTATATGGTATAGCTATTACCAAGCTACTGATGGCTCCTATGGGTCCCCTCCAGAGCAATCTCCAAGATGTGTGAGAAGTCCTGAGTGAGAAGGGGTGGCACAGAACCAAATTATATGAGGACATCACACTACACACCAAGACAAATGCTCAGGAAAATATGGACGTACTGGAGAGTGTTGGAAGGAAAACAATAGAAGCATATCTTTCCTGCAGGCATTAGCTTGAGTAGCAGAAAGGGGACTGCTGGGAAGGTACTTAGCTGTCATCTGAATCTGTTGTGTCACCTTTAGAGCAGAGGCATCTTTTAAGTGTGTATTGGCCTGAGTATAAAAATTAAGTAGAAAAACTTTCAACTCTGATATTTTGGAAAACACCTGAACTCTGCAAGGCACAAGCAAAAGAATTGTGAACTAGCTCTTATTGATCACTGCTTTATTCACTGATTCTTCTGCAATTCCTGCAGACTTCCAGAAATGACAGCAGTCTGGGCTATGGACACAGCAGAAAGCACAAAGAAAAGGGAATGGTGTCCAGTGAAATGCAAGAGTTATGGATATTGATGGGGACATTAAATGTATCTTCCACAGAGTCCATAGAGGACCTCATCAATACAAAATATAGACATAAATACAAGGTCTGATGGAAAATTATAGTGAAATCTTACATTTTAAATGGATTATTACAGTAAAAGACACATGGCCATTAATCACCCTTGCTCCAAACATACTTATCCCATCTCTTTAGCCAGTTCTTGAAGCAGTTCTAAAATTCCTCTTTCATAAGTATCTTTGTGCTTTCTTGGCTCCCTTGTTCTGAATTGATTCAAAACATTTACCTTTTGTGGAGATTTTTATATGTAAATGGATGAACATGAATCCATGCTCTTAAGTGAAATAAATCACACTCACATATGTAAGCATCCTACTGTGAGAAGCTAAAAGAATAAATAAGATCCAAAATGTACAAAAAGTATTATGAAATTGAAGAATATACTCAAAATGAAAGAGAAACTGGAATGGAGGAAAGGAGAAAAGAAGGAAGAGAAAAGCAATATTTAGGTTAGTGATTCTACTAGTTTCTTTTAGTCCATTAAGAAGAAATGTTTGCACTAATATTGTTTGGACAATCAAGTGCCTATATCTTATAGTCTGAGTAAGTAATTTAAGGATAACAAAATACAATGTATTAATTATTGTCACTCTGCTATTATCTTTTATTTTTTAAACATTTTTATTTATTTAGTGTGTGTGTGTGTGTGTGTGTGTGTGTGTGTGGCCAG
>NDGM011202926.1:2139-16916 GCA_002564305.1 Octomys mimax | reverse complement strand
AAAAAAAAAAAAAACAATGTCCTTGCCTGTGTGTTTTTGGGGGCTGGCAAGAGGCCATGGGAGAGGCCTGAACCTAGCAAGGGGGCCAGCCTGGGTTTACCAGGTACACAAGGCTGCCCTGTGGGTCTGGGTTATCCTGACAGCCAGTAGATGACAACAGCCCTGCCCTGGGGTGATAACCAAGAGAGTCTCCTGACACTGCCAAATGATCCCAGGCGGAGGAGGAGGGTTCGTGGAGAATTGGCAGGTGGCACCTCTGATGCGTAAACAGCCTCTGGCGTCAGGGGACAGGAGTGGTGCCCCTTGATCAAAAGCATCTCCCAGCCCTCGTGTGGTCTATTTGCCCTCCCGGTTATTTGTAGATAGAAAAATAAATAAACGCCAGCATTTGTTCCCCTCTTCTGGCGCACACTGCTGTTTGCTCTGGGTGAATCACAGGCCTTGAGCACGGCCAAGACTGCAGAGCAAAGCACAGCGCTGGGGCTGTGGTCCGGGGCGGCCTCTCATACAGGTCCCAGGGTGCAGTGCATGAGAGCCCTTCCTGGACTCTGCCACCCATCTGCTGGGCTTCAGATTCCAGGCTTCCTAACCCTGGGCGAAGAGTGAGACAGGACCTGCTGTGGCTCTGGGGTTCTGAGGTCATCTGCAGCACAGGCTAGTTGTGCTTACCAGGGCTCAAGCCAAGAATAATTTTGCCACTTATGAGCCACCCGGGCCGCTGCAGCACCTACATGTGATGGGGCTATCTTGAGGGCTCATGCTTGGCCACGTTGGTCCTCTGTGGGCACTTGCACTCTGGAAGGGAAAGAAGGACCCCAGGAGCTCCCCAAGGTGGCCTGGTGCTGGGTAGTCAGGAAGCTGGCAGGGTACCACAAAAGGTAGCTTAAAGCGATAGCTTAAAGCGATAGCCAGTGGTGACTCTGGTGACTCCCAAGGGCCTGGCCTGCTCCTCAGTGATCACCCTAAAGACTGGATCCAAGTGTACCCACTATAATGGCCCAACTCCAACTCCATGCAAGAGCCAGGTCCATGTCCCACAAGATGACTGTGGGGGTAGGGGTGGAGCCTCTGTGTTTCAGGCCAGGCAAAGAGTAGCAGTAGGATGGCAGAGAGGCAGTGGAATGGTGACAGGAGCAGCAGGATCACTACTGTGAGGGGGAGGAGTGCACAGGCAGAGCTCATGTGGCAAGAGGCTTGTTCACTGTTTCGAGCTTGAAGGTGTTTGTAGGCTGATTGATGTGATGCTGTTGGAAGGAGCAATATACCAACCAGGAGACTAAGGACAGGGGGACAGGGCAGGTAAGCTTGGGGTGCAGGCACAGAAGCCTGCAGGGATGGGTGGCATGAGTTCATCTCTAGATCCACAGTGGAGCTCACAGTGCAGCCATCTTGGTGGCTGCTGGGCCCTGTCAATGATCAGCCCCCAATATTCTCCTTGGCTTGGCAGCAAGACTGGGACATTACCCCTCAAACTCAGCAGACACCTCGGGAGCCCTGGCCCCTCCTGGTTGTCGTGATAGCTGGTCCCTTTGGGGTTCTTCCTGCTGACAGGATGATAGTAAAATTGTTGAGTTTCAGGGACCAAACCTTTGAGCAATCCACACCTGCTGCCCCTTCCTAGAAGCTCCTTGCTCTAGGAGCTCTCGCAGCGCCTGTGCCCTCGTGGCACCTGTGCCCTCCTGGCCCCTGTCCCACCTGCTCAGGGGCCCCCTCCTGACCAACTGGACTCCAGCCCTCTGTGCACACCCCCTGAGCCTGCTCCTTCAGCTTGTCCTTATCTCTGGCCCGTCCCTTTGGTCTCAATTCCCTGAACCTGGGTTCTGCCTGTGGCTATGAGACACCAGGCTACTTCAGGCTCTGTTCTGTCACCTGGTCTCCCAGCCTTCCCTTCTGCTTATGTCTCAGAGCTTGAAGGAAGACTGGTCCCCATGCCTCCATATGCCTGTCTTCCTGCTTTGACTAGGAGTCCCTTGAGGGAAGACAGAAGTCTTGGAGACCCCTCAGACCTCTTCTGCACCCTGCAGTTGAGTGGAAGGCAACACTGTCCCAGGCCAGCCCTGTACCCTGTACCCTTAGTCTCAGACACTGTCAGCTGACTCCACAGTAGAAGTTTGGGGCTCCCCAAGGGGCCCAGGGACCACCTCCAGCTGTCAGAATGAAGACTTGGGAGGAGAGGCCAAATAGGCTGGGTGGATATGTGCACTAATTTTTGGAGGAAGAATAATGGTCAGGCTGTCACTAAATGGGTAGCTCCTGCAGGCTTCCAGAGGAAGGGTGCTCTGGACTGCCACAGACAGCCACCTGCTCTGTGACCCTGCTTGCAGAAGGCAGACCCAGGGCCCAGGACCCACAGCTTCAGGGCCGGCCTGAGTTCCATAGGACACAGTACCTGGCTGTCTCTGCCTTCCACCACTGTGCCTCAAGGTTAGTGCCAAGAACTGGGCCTGTGGCAGGTTATGTGGGAGGACAGTGTGGCAGTGGCAGCGTGGGGTGGGTTGGGGTATGCGTCCTTCCCGCATGCTGGACCGCATGCTGGACTGGCCCCTCGCCTGCCTCTCGCTGGGCTCTGTCATCCCAGGAATGCCTTTGATCAAGAGTTTATGCAGAGAGGGAAAGAAAGCCCAGGACCTCTAATCCGTTCCCACAGTCCCCTTGCCCGCTGGGGCCCCAGCAGCCCAGCACCACACCGAAGGCCTGGGGCAGACAATAGCCTGTGGACGGGTGGGCGGGCAGGTCCAGGGCTGCCGGCCTTGGGCCCCACATCCGGGGGCATTGTCACCACGACTCCCAGGGCACACAGGGAGGATGGGGAAGAGAGAATGTGGAGGCTCACGGAAGGGGCTGTCGTGGGCTCAGGGCTATCAAAGGCTGCGACATCCATTAATCCTTTCGATTTTCACCTAGTGGTGGCAGGGAGGGGGTGCAGATTGCTCCCGTTCCAGACCTGGGCCCTCCAGGCTGATTGTCTGGGCATCTCCTCCCCCTGCGATTCCAGAGGCTGGGGCAGCTGAAGGTCATGGCATGCACTACAGAGCTGAACACTAAGCAGTTCCTCCCTGGGTCCCCAGACAGTCCTGTAGGCTGGCGAAGAGGAGGGGACAGACACACTGGCCTGGTGAGGGTTGCAAATCTGGCCATACGCTCCAGGCAGGCACGAGGATCCCAAGGGTACCAGACTCACTTAGGAGCAGCCAGAGGCATGTGGGGTTTTGTGGCCACACCCTCTGTTGCACTAGGCAACTCTGCCAAGCCTTGCACCGTATCAGCCAGGCTGCTTGGTAAATGAACAAGTCCACTATGTGCTGGTAAAGTTCAACTTACAAAGATAAGCAGCAGGTTGAGTTTGGGAGTAGAAGGTATTTGTTGCTCTACTGTAGGCTGGTAAACTGAGGCCCAGGGCAGTGTAGTGATACCACCTGGATCACACAACTGGTATGTGACCCTGCCAAGCCTGGGGTCCAGGGCCCACACTCCTCTCCCTGGGAACTGTGCATCAGGACGCACACACCCTCCATGTGACGGTTTTCCACCAAGGGCTAATACACATGTGGGCCTAATTTTGCCAGCTGACCCTGTGTGCTAGGCTTCAGGCCACAAGCTCCATAGTCAGTGCTTGTCTTGGTCCCCTGGCCTGGAGTAGGACAGCCATAGAGCTGGCAGTGGATGTCTAAAGGAGACCAGCTATTAAAAACGAAGGCCACACGCCCATATACGCACAGACTAATCAAACATTTCCCAGTAAAAGACACAAAGTTTGGACTTCAGCTCTGTGACACTCGGGTTGTACAATTTGGCCTGTCCAAGCCTGTTTCCCTACCTGTACAATGGGGCTAACCTGCAGGAACGTGAGCTCATAAGAGGTCCTCCCATGGATCGGTTGGTCAGTCAGCTTCCCATCACCATGACAAATACCTGGGAAAATCAACTCACAAAAAGGACAGGTTTGTGTTGGCTCATAGTTTTGGAGATTCTGGTCCTTGGTCACTCCGTCGTGTGGCTCCCAGCACAGGACAAAAGCACCACATTGTAGTTAGGAGGCAAAAGAAAAGCCAGGGCAATGAGGTGGAAATACCCGGGTTTCCTCACCACACCGATTCCCTCTCCTGTGTGAACAGTACACAGGTTGTGCTTCATTTGGAAGCAACTCCATCCCCAGCTCTGGGTCAGGCCCTGATAGGTTCAAACGCAGCAGCCCCTTTACATATAAAGAACAGACAAGCAGAGCTGTGCCTTCAAGGGAGGATGTGAAAGCTAACAGCACCAAGATGTGGGGAGACCCTTGCAAAGAGGGTGTCCCTCCTCCTCTGGACTCTGGCAGACATTTCTGCTGCCTGAAAGACAGCCTGGCACAGGGTCTGCCCTGTGAGAGCAGAGAAAAGGGACAGGCCTCCAGACAAGCTGCTGGACCGAGCCACTCCTGAAGTTACACCCCTTAGTGTCACTTTGTTTTTAGAGATCCTCATTAACTCTGACAGCTTGCATGTGCCTGCTACCTAGTCGAGATGTAAGATGTACCAGCAATGGGAGTCCCCAGCCAAGTTCTATATTGTTGGCTGGGAGCCCACTGGGGTCAGGGAATGACGCATTGATCACTTTGCTGGCCCAGAACAAGCTCCAAAGGCATTCGGGGAACGACCGAGCCTGATGGGCCTGGGCCAGCTTCCTCTTTTAAGGTTCACTGTGTGTCATGGAACATACATGTGACTGAACAGATCTGAAAATACCCTAGGCACCCATCTCCCCTGTCTCAGGACAGCTGAATGGCCCTGATTGACCGAGAGCAAGGCAGGCTGGAGCCAGCCTTCCCTGGCAGCCCTCATCTAGGCCCCTGGGCAAAGTGCCTGAGCCCCAAGGTGGCAGCCGGGCAGAGGGCAGTTCCTGGGGCCCATGACTGCTAGCAGGGCCCTCAGTGGTGACAGAAACTTGGGGAGCTGAGTACAGTCCCTTGGGAGGCCCCTGCAATGCCATGCAGGGAGTGGTCTGGACTCTGGGTGTCCAGCACCCTCACCCAGCAGGAGAGGGAACTTGTGTCCGATTATTGAGGCTGCCATATTATGACAAAAGACGTGGCTAAAAACAATGGAAATGTATTCTCAACTCTGGAGCATGAAGTTGTGGCCTTAGGGTGTCACAGAGGCTTTCGTCTCTCCCAGCTTCTTGGTGGCTTCTTTCCGCTTCACTGAAGCTGTCAGGCTTCCACCCCTAGCTTCACAGAACCTTCTGTTTGCTGTGTGTCTCCTGCTCTTTCAAAGGACCCAGTTACACAGGACTGAGGTTCCATCCTCCCCCAGTCCCTCTTCTTAACTTAAAGCTTCATAGAATCTGCAAAGATTCCATTTCCAAATAGGATCGCCTTTTCAGGTACAGGGCTCAGACTTGAGATTGGCTTGGAATGAGCTTCAATTGGTAACAGATATGCCTGAGCTCTGGAAGCTAGTTGGCGCGTTCACTAGCCCCTGCTGCTCAGGGACAGGCACCCACAGGAAACACCCACGTTCCATACATCCCTGCTCAGAGCAGGCCAGCGCCTCACCAGATCTTTAATAGATCAAGCATGTATAGGATGCTTTGGGTCCTGCTGCAATCACTCCAATGAGAGGACAAGGACAGAGACCCTGACCACTGTGACCCCAGATCCAGCTGGTCCAGTGATAGCACAAGGGACAGCCAGAATGATGTCCTGATGGGGCCAGGACTGAGAGCAAGGGCTAGGATGGCTGTAGGAGCCACCAGCCCTGTGGAAAGTCATAGGGAAGTTTATAATATGGAGTGGCTTTCCCAGCAGAGCTGACCCTCCCATCACAGCACTGCCATGTCTGGTGACACACAGCCTGTTTGCTCTCATTAAACCACCAAGGCTCAGTGGCCTCAGTTTTCCGAGTCTCAGACCAGGACTCTTGTTCAGTTTGCCTGTGAAGGACAGAACAGACTGTGGGCATCAGGGCGAACTCACATGTCTGTTTCACTTTCTGTCATCTCCGGGTCATACAGGTATTTCCAGGTAAGACAGGAGAGAATTCTCCCAAGGTTTAGTGTGTCAGGCGTCCACCTCCACACATCACCTCAGTCTGTCATTTCCTGGACAGAGCCGACTACCCACCTCACCCTGGGCTCCAGAGTGCCACACGTCCCTACGAGAGACCTGCTCACTGCGTCTGGGCAGCTCTAGGCCCACTCAGTTGCTGCCTCTCCTGCAGGTGGCCAGCACTGGTCCTTTTCCATAAACCCATCTGTCTTTGCCTCTGACAGCTCCCTGGCTCCAAACACAGACTGAGAATTAGCAGAGAAACGAGGAACCACCTTCTCGGAGATGAAAATACCTAGTTTAAGCAAACTGCCCTAGTCCCACCATGCCTTGACAGGCCTGAGGTTAGCCACTTGCTTTGACCACTGGGCTCGTGTGAAGGAAGTGGCCCTGTCCCATGGCATCAGTGGATGGTCCAGCAATGGGAGGAAGGCTAAGGGCCGGTCACCAGCGGCCACGCTGTATTCAGGATGGCTTGTCTCTTTTGCTCCCTTCGCTCATGTCTTACCCCCGAATGAAGGGAAAGTTTTAAGGTGTGAATGTGAAATAGTGACAAGCAGCCTTGATTCAGGATGACAATTTGGTCGCTGATTAGCTACATGGAGATCGGAGAGTAATTCTGAGGGGAATCACTAGTGGAGGATTGATTAATCCTGCTTCTACCCAACTGCTAATAGGGCAGAAAATCCAAACGAACTGTTTTCTCATTCTATACCAAGTGCCTTTGTTCTTATCAAGTCCCATGTTAGCACGCTGGCTGCACAAATTTATATGCTGAGCCCCAGAGGCCCAGCACTACGGGATGTGGCCATAGTGGGACTCTCGTGGAGGTGATTACATTAAAATGAGGTCATTAGGGTGAGCCCTTCTCCAACCTGACTGGGACCCTTATAGGAAGAGAAGGGGACACAGACATACCCAGGGTTGATCCCACAAAGACACAGGGAGACACCACCCGTAAGCCAAGCGGAGAGGCCTCAAGAGGAGACCCTACATCTTCCACTTCCAGCCCACAGGACGTGAGCTCTGCCTGTCTGCTATTCAAGCTGCCCACCTGTGGATTTTGTCATGGTGGCCCCAGGAAAGTCGGGCACAAAAGATGCTGAAGCTTTGACAGGAAGGAGGCCACACCTTGGGAACCTATAGGAGAGATGAGATCCCATTCCGGGGCTCACAAATCCTCAGTGTAGACCATTGTCTTTGTTCAAAACAACCAGCTGGGTGGAATGGGTTTGGGTGGGATGTGAGTGCGGGCACAATATTTGTCAGCACACAGTGCCAACTCAACAGCCTTGGACAGCTGGTGCACGGAGACATATAGGTGTGCAGCTTGAATAGTCGGCTCAGCAGCTTGATGGTGACAGCAAGGACCCCCTCTCCTCGTGTCCTGTTGTACACTCAGGTGTGGCTTACACGGGAGCTGCCTACGAGTTGCCTATGGTAGCTCAAGTGTCACATCCTTGTGTGATGACATGCCAGAGGCAGTCACTCTGAGGAACATGTCCTTTCTCAGCAGATGCCACTCCCATCTCACTGGCCCAGATTCCTGACCCAAGCGCTAGAAGTGGTGTCACCAGGGCTGAGGGACTGCTCGGCAGCTGCCTATGTGGATTTAAGGCCTGCAGGGACCTAAGGGGTCCTGGGACCTGTGTTGGTGCTCCAGAAAGTCAGGTGGACACAGGCCAAGGTCAGCACACAGAGGCTTGATGATCAGGGCGTGCCGAGGCTCTGTGTGACAGAAGCAGCGTCTGTTGCTCAGACCCCTGGGGTGGGAGAGGTGAGACAGCTACATCAGGGAGAGCTCCATGGCTGGCCAGCAGGGCGGACACTTGCCAGGCAGGTAGGGACCATTTTCTTTAGTGACTACTTCTCCCTGGTTATCAGACAGGTGGCAAGGATATAAACAGCAGTCCCCCTTGGTTGGCCATAACAGTGTTCCTTCAAACCTGGATCCCAACCCTGAGCATGAGGCACATGGTGGCTCCCAGGGTGTTAGAAATGGTACCAGATGAAGGGCTAGCCTGACAGCTCAGTGGACTACAGTGCCTGCTTAGGCAGAGCGCAGTGGCCAAGGTTTGATTCCCGGTGTGCCGTGCCGCCCCCAGCCTCCCCCAACACACACACACACGCTGAGATGGTGATTGAGACTGCATGTGGTGGCATGCACCTGTAATTTCAGCACTTGGGAGGCTGAAAACAGGAGGATCACCACGAGTCTGATCTACGTAGTGAGACCTGTAGACCCTGTCCTAAATACAGGAAAAAAAAAAATGGTACCAGATGAACCGATGAACCTGTGCTTTAAAATATGCCATTTATTTTATTTTCCAATTAAAAAAAACAATACATTATCAAAACAGGTAACTTAGAAAATACAAAATTCCAATGAGGAAAATAGCCAAGGTCCTCTGGCCCAGCACTCTTAGTGCTTTGAAGTTCACCCCACCTCTGGGGACAGTGGGAAGGGCACAGCAGGCTGCTCTGGGCTGGCACTGGCATTGCTTCCCTGCCCTCAGCTGTCCAGGGAGCCCCAGAGCTTCATGGGCCTCGGGCAGCCAACAGCAGCAGCGCAGCAGAAGGCAGGGCTCCCGGTGCTTTGCGGGGCTGTGGACGCTCCTGCTCCGCTGCTGGGCTCTCAGACCAGGCAATCACTCTGCAGTCTGTCTGCGCACCTCTAAAGGGGAAACCATCTACTTCCCAGGCCACTGAAGCAATGGAACAAAAGCTGGGAAGGGCGGCATGGTGCACAGTAGCCACATAAATGCCGAAGGACCAATTATGCCTTCCCATTAACCTACCTCACACCAACCTTCTTCTCTCCCTACATTACTCAGGACTGAACACGGGCCTTTGCCAAGCTGTGTCTAACCCTTCTCATACTTTGGCTAAGTTGCTAAATTGCCCAGGCAAACTTTTTTTTTTTCCCCCCGGAACCGAGGATTGAACTCAGGCCCTTGCACCAGGCAAACTTCTAACTGTCCTACCTCAACCTACCAGAGTGTTGGGATTACAGGTGTGTACCAATAAACCTACAGTTAACCTTTTTTTTTTTCCCCCCTTTTTTGGGATAGGGTCTCACTATGTAGTTTAGGCTGACTTTGAACTCACTCTTTATCCCTTAATCACTCTGAATCAGTTCAAGGCTGGCCTTGAACTCACAACAATCCTCTTCTTCTGTCTCCCCAAAATTGAAATTACTGGTGTGGACCACCACATCCAGTTCAACTCTTTTTTTTTTTTTTAAAGCAACTTCCCCTGAGCTCAGGCCTGGGGTAATCCTAATCCTACCCAGGGTAGCACCTAGCAGGCCTGCCTTGCTGAAAGGTCAGTGAAGCCACCAACTCTAAAACAGCAAGCAGTGAGCAACCTCTCAAGGGATCTGAGGCCTCCCCTAGACAGCACTGCTCACAGCACTGGAGCAACCCAGGCAGAAAACCTCAGGGAACGAGGCCAAACGGGGACCCTCCCTCCAGAACAATGAATACCCTGTCATTGTTTTGCCTTTAATGACATTTTTCAACACTTAATATGCAGACATCTGTTCCTTGATGTTTCGTCTTTGTTCATCTGTCATGCTCAGAATGAAAGTCCAGGACCTTCCGCACTAATTTTAAAGTCCGGCTGAACATTGAGTAACGAACAAAACTGAAACACAAAAGCAAAAAGATGGCATTTTAAAGTCTTGCTCATTTCTGCTCACTAATGAGAACATAGCCCTCTTATGACTGCAGCTTTTCTCACCAGACCTCAGTTAGGTCCTAACACCTGTCCCCCCACCCATCCTCAGTTGTCCTGCACAGAGACAGAAACGATCTGCCTCTGAGATTGTTCACGGGGTGGGTGTACTTGGCCAAAGCCAGCACAAAGCAAACCTCATGGACCTGTGCCAGCCACCCCGAAGAAAGGCACTCTCTGGCACTCAGGCAGAAAGGGACATGCAGAAAACAAACCTGCTTAAATTTTCCTCTAATTTTGTCTAAGTCTTCATGGAGCTTATCATAAGTAGGGTCATCATAGGGGAACTTCTGAATCATTCCAATCAGTGACTCCAAGACCTTCATCTTCCTGCTGTGAAGCACAGAACAGAGGCTTTCAGTCCTCTGTACACAACGAACTCAGCTTATATAATAACCACGCTGCTCACTTAAAAGCAATGGGTGTGCTAAGAGTGCCCCAGTTCCGAGCCTGAGGATTAATGTTCTCATTAAACTAAATAATATTTATTTTCCTAGCAACAGGCTTTTGCCCACACCTAGCGCTTCACAGCAGACAGAAGCAGCGGCACACACGTGTGCTTGCCTCCGTGCCTGCCACGGAGGCGAGCAACTGGGGCAACCTGCATGGCCCTCTTGGTCAGAGACATCAAAACAGACACAACCAGGCAAGAAAGCAAGTGGCTGCGGCATGAACAAGCCTGCTCGGAGCCAGGGACTTTCCAGGAGGGCAGCCCCACGTGCAGCCTTTAGGGGTTCAGCTACAGGTAACCCAGCCCCTCCCAGCGAGGGCAGCACTACTCCCTGGTGTCAAGAGCCCAGTTCCCTTTGCCAGGAACACAAGCTTGTGCAGAGGCTGCAAGAGGGCGCCCACTCGGTAAGTGGGCGGCCCCAGGCACATCTCCAGGACACTCAGTCATTTCACTCCTCTGAATCTCGATGTCCTCATGCACAAAACTGGGAAACAGCAACTTTGCATACTTTTAAGAGGACTAAGTCAGCTATGTGAAGTGTGAATTGTGGTATGGAGCAGATATTCAATGACGGGATTCTCTCACTTCCATGGAGTTGGGGATCTCACCTAGGGGCCTTAAAAATAACCTATTTGTTTGTCCTGGGGCTTTCCAAGACACAGGTGACCCAGGGAGCACACTGCCCCTTCAAGGCAAGGCTATGGTCAGTATTTGATCACTCGTAGTTCAAAGCAACACAACCTCCTGAGCACCCACAGACACACCCAGCCAGGCAGTAGGAGCCTATGTGTGCCCAGAGGTGGTAGTGCAGGCCCTGGCTGGGCCAGCATCATGTGCAGACACCACCAGCACGGCTGAGCAGGCAGCAGCAGCAGCAGCATGTCAAGAATTTACCAAGAAACTGCAGCACCTGGCTGAAAGTGCCGCCTTTGCTTGGTGACAGCGCTCCACGGATTCATAGGTACAGAAATGCCCACTCCTTCAGGGCAGACCGTGCAGGTGGCAACTGTTTTCTCTTTAATATTCTTATTTTAAAAATAGAACAGTATTCCTTTTCCAAAAACATTCTCCTTTCAACCTTAACCCATAAAAAATAACCCTACAGGGCTGGGGCACAGCTCAGTGGCAGAGTACCTGCTCAGCACATGTGACGTCCTGGAGTTCATTTAAAAAAAAAAAAGTACTGACTTAGAAAATCCAAACATTGCAAATATGCAGCCTTTAGGTTCCAGAGACCTCAGGGCCTGCCAGTACGCTGCTTGTAGACATTAGGAGACCTTTGCTCGGGGCCAGGGCTGGCTGCTGCCTGCCCTGGCAAGACAGCGTTTGAATAAGCAGTACCCCTGAGTGGTGATAGTGGGCAGAAGTGGAGACTGCCAAAGAGCTCCCGAACAGTAAGTACCCTTCAGGGTTCTGTCCTTTTTGGACCTAGTGGAGAACCAAGCTCAGCTGTGACTGCCACCCGGTGGCAGCACAGGCTGTCAACAACTAGTCTACGTCACCACTAGCTGCCCTGTCCCTCAAGGCCTCAGGAAAACCCTTTACAGTACACCCTAGGTAACCTAAGCATCTGTTCAAACAAAAGGAGCAGACAGGTAACACACACAAGTTAGACTACAGGCAACCCTGGCAGCATGATACTTAGTCACAGGTATCCTTGTTCTTGCTTTTAAATATGGGCATGACCCAGGCTACAGAAATTCAAAATATCTGAAATAAAAGGACAGATCATATGGAAAGGAGATGCTACCTTCCCTGCCATGCTGGGAAGGCACCAGGCGCCAAAGTTCTACACAGGGCCAACCTAAATCCACCTTCTCCTGGCAGCAGCAGGCACCCAACTATATGCATCTTCTACTTAAGGGTTTGCTTCCAGCCTAAGAATGAAGACTGGTAAGACACGCTCCATGAGTGGGTCAGGCAGGCAAGCAAAACATGGTGGGATGGCTCAGGAATGTATAAGACAATTCAAATGGCAAATAACGTTTACATAGGGCTTCCAAGTACTGGAAAATGAGTCATGCACGTTGGAAGGCTTTCTGGCTAAGGAAAAGGCGCTGACAATGGGGTCAGTGCTTCTGAACCGTCAGAGACCACTGCAATCCATTCAGCAGCAGCTCAGGGGAGGGATGAGTAAGACAGAAGTCACTTAGTATCACTTTACTGCTGTGGCGTCTAAAAGCCCCTCAGTGCTTTAGTAACTCCAGGAACAAGGCAGGGGAAGCAAGAACTCCTGTGACAATTAACGATGCCCAGTGTTCATCAGATACCCAAATGCACCCTGCACTACTTATTATTTCCTTTAACTTTTCTAACAATATTCAAATTTGACATTATTTTCTCCATTTTACAGATGAGGAAACTAAGATGGAGTGAGGTCACAATGAGAAAGGTCACTAGGAGTAGCTAAGAGCCTGGCGCCCCTCCTGGCCCATCTACTGAGAAAAAAGGAAAAAGGACAGCTCCCACGTCACCTGTCTTTCTCACTGGCACAACTATGCAGGAGGCACTTCCACACAAGAGCAAAACCTTGATAGCACCCGATCTGCCAATTAAAAAAGATTGAAGAGTGAGGTTAACAAGCAACTAGCTGTATTTTCTCATGACCAAACTCTGAAAGCACAAGGCACAAGTAAGAACAGACATACTTCTTTTCCGTTACTGTTCTGGAGGGCCCCGCGGAACTTTGGACAATGAAAATTAGGTGTTAAGTCATCAACTACCATGACAGGCTCCATGCTGCTTATCCCTGTTTTCATGCCCCAAGCAATCCCCTTGACTACCAGGGCAGTGGCTGGTGGCATCAACAGAACCAGAGGAAGGAGCGCTCACTTCTGAGGGCTCACTTAAAAGGAAAACATTTCTGCTTGCTCTTCTGGATCACAGCTCTTAAGTGTTACAACAACAGAGCAAACAAGGGGAAGGTCCATGTCCATTGTTGCCTGCATGTGACACACCAACACCAGGCCTTCAGAGGGGACCACAGCTCTGGCTGACACCTTGGCTGCAGCCTCCTAAGGCCCTAAGCCAGAACCCCTCGGCCACGTGGTTCATAAATTCCCTCCCCTCAGAAACCCTGCAGGGAAAAGGGGGTGTATTTTAAGCCCCTATGCTGTGGGCATCTGTTTTGTGGCATGAGATTGTCATGACTGCCTTACCTCAGGCTCTGCCATTTAGAGCCAGGTATCTCTCTATAAGAGAGGACCAATCTAGGACAAAGGATAAGAGGAAAAAAAGTATAAATTTTATGGAATTTTTTTGTTTGCTTTGTGACACAGGGTCTTGTTAGATAGTTCAGGCTGGCTTTAAACTCACTATGTAGCCCGGGCTGCCCTTGAGCTCACAGCAATGCCTCACCTTAGCCTCGGGAGGAGAAGTTCTATCTAAACCCAGGCACCCACTCTGAGGCTGAAGAGACTAGAAAGTACCACAACACTGCAATGTAAGGTGGGGTGCTCAAGGACTTGTTTAGTCATTCTCCAGCTGCACAATTTAATTATCTCCATGGCACAGTGTGCGGTCAGTTCTGCACTAAGAACACTTCTCCATCAACATTGTGTCCAGCCCATTAACCCCAACACAAAGGCCTTGCAATGCTACAAGGCCTGATGCTCTGGATTGATCTCACTGAACATCAATGTAAACCATACACTATAAAGGAACAGAGTTTGTTTCTAAATGAGAGTTACTACATACCTCTGATCCAATTTTGGCTCCATGTAAGGTACCATGTTGTCTTCCTTCAATTATACCCAAACTACTGCCTTCTTCATAGCCTTCCTGGTACCCCTCTCCGTGGAACCTGAGATAGAGAAGAAGCACACTTCATCAAACAGGAAAGAGACTTCTTTCTGGAAATAATTCTCCTCTCTTGTATTAACTAGACCCCACAGAATAAGACTAAATAGAGCAGAAGTCTAAACTGTAAGTCCCATGGTCCAGCTCTCCCCTGCCCTGAGTGTCTCATCTCACCAGTCACTGTGTGCCCTGTGAGGCTAGGTTTTTTTGTCTTCTACAGGAGGAAGGTGAACTAAATGAGTAATTCTCACAACTGGTAAGGGGCCAGAAACAGCGAAAATTTAAGTTATAAACTCAAGAGCCTGACAGTTAAGCGGCCTGGAGTAAAGCCCAGGAATCTTCTTTTCCAATCTCCTAGATGGCTCTGGTCTGAAGTCACCATAGAAAGGGGACCAAAGCTCTAAGTGTACAGGCAACACTAATTTGCATGAGTTGTTGCCAAAAACCTCTGCAAGATATACTGTTGTTTTCATCCTATCTCCGTAGAATAACAGGGAGAAATGTCAGTATGTCATCACAAAATGAGGTAACTGGAATGTAGTAAAGCCACTGACTTTAAGTGTTCCATAGTGGCAGGGGCACTGCTTTAAATCCATTGCCTAAACTGGGCTAACACAGCTGAGAAACACTACCCAGCTGGGTTCTCTTTTAAAGCAAGTTCTAGGGGTCGGGGAGATGGCTCAGTAGAATAAGCGCTTCCCTGGAAAGCGCAAGGGCCTGAGCTCAATCCCCGGTTCCACAAAAAAAAAAAAAAAAAAAAAAAAAAAA
>NDGM011202925.1:908-18178 GCA_002564305.1 Octomys mimax | reverse complement strand
AATTTGATTTGAAACTGTCTCATTGCTATTTGTTTCTCAATAAAATTATGAAAAAAAATAAATTTTACTTCAAACATCTTTATATATTCTAGTTATTTGCTGAGATTTATTTATCTGCTAAGGCATTTCATGGTTTCTTTTGTTATTTTACTCTCTCTTTCTGTCTTTAGAGTTAGATATCAAACCCATGACTTTTTTTATCAGAACTGGAGATTGAACTCAGGCCCTTACATTTGCCAGACAAGGACTTATTCTACTGAGCTATCTCCCCGGCCCCAAGCCCATGGCTGTTTGTTTTTTGTTAGACAAGTGCTCTGTCTCCAAGCTACATACCCAGGCATATATTTTTTGGCATTATTATTTCAAGTGTGTCCATAATTCACTGTTGAACCATTTTGCTACTGTGAGTACTTGTCAGATATTCTAGCTCCTATATTGTGTCCATATTAACATGTCACTGTCTTCTGTCACTCAAGTTGAGATTGGTTTTGTTCTTGGTGTACCACTACAATCAAGCATGATGAAACTTGTCTTCTGTCTGGCCCTCAGTGACACCATTTGTGCACAGACAATGGGCACATCTGCACCCAGGCAAGGCCGCATGTACAGCCTTCTTATTCTGCCAGTATGTAACAGGTGAATTGGAAACAGACACAATTCTTTCTTGAGTGTTTGCTACAATAGGTTGGGTACTGTCTTAAAAAAAATTCGCTTTTATATGAGGCCTTTTCTAGTACTTTTTCTGGTTAGAAAGAACATACTTTTATTTGAATTTCTGTCTGAACTTTTTGGTATTTTCTGTTGCCTTCCCAGTATCCACAGCATATAAGTCAAACTAACCAATAAATAAGCAACAATAAAAATGTCCACAGAGAACTTGCTCACATAAGGTTTCCTGTAGATAGACCGCTTCTCTACTCTCTGGCATTCAATTTTCAAACTCTCATCTTTGGAGGAGTCAGCACTAAAACTGTGTATATGAATCACATTGTTTCTAAGCTATAATATGGTCTGTCTTGTGGGTCAGTTGCTAATAAGACTCTGAAGATGGAGCACAGCACAGCCTGGAGGGAGGCCATGACTTTGCAGTTGCAGAGTGTGGGAGACAGTTTCTGTGCTGTTTCCCAAGCTGTTCCCGATACCATCAGCTCAAGTGGAACACATACTACCTTTGAACTGTCTTTTGAACTCCTTTCTCATAGAATGCCTTTTTTTCTCAATTAATAAAAAATGTCTTTGTTCTCATTTTGTATTTGTGACATTATGCTCCTTTAAATAACAGAATGGTCAGCCGGGGAGATGGCTCAGTGGAATAAGCTCTTCCCTGGCAAGCACAAGGGCCTAAGTTCAATCCCCGGTTCTGCAAAAAGAAAATAGAATGGTCTAGATCCCTCTGCTCATGTCACACATATTCTTTCTTTTCATGTGGGTCAGCAGAGAGCAATGTGTCACCTCCAGTAATGATTGGGGACCTCCCGTATTAATTTAGGAACAGCAATATTTGTCTAGCATAATAATTGCTATGACTTTCAAGTAATACTTATGGGAAATAATAGGAAAAGAGTGTGTATTCTACCTTACCCATACCCATAACTCTTCAAACACTTCTGTGCTGTTGATGACCAATTAAATCCATTATTGGAATCAATTTGAAATACTTAGTAACATGAACATAAAATGTTACTGCTTAATTGTTCTTTATGCTTTAATTATCAATTTCTGATTTAAATAATAATCACCATGAATTAAGAGTTATGGCTTCAATTCTTGTAAATGCTAGAATAAAATTAGATGAGATAAAAGATTGAAAAATCAGTAACAGATGTGCATAAATACCTGGACTAAAATGAATAGTATGTGAACAAACCCTCTACAACTCTACAAATTAATTTTTTTTTACTTATTTATTTATTTGTTTGGTGCAGGGTCTCACTACACAACTCTGACTCATAGTGATCTTCATGTCTCAGCCTCGCCCAGTGCTGGAATCACAAGCATGTGCCACCACACTTTTTGGTGCCAGCACGGTGCACCCAGGGTTCTGGGTATGGCACAGCATGTGGTACTGGGGATCAAACGGTTCCTTATGCTTGCCAGGAAGTTGCTTAGACCATTGAGCCATCTCCCCCATCACCTACAATTCTACAATTAAAACATTGACTTTAACACAAAATATTTTAAAGATTCTAACATGAACTAGGAAGGGATGCCACTTCGGTATGTTTTTCTTTTGTGCCTTTCCAGTGCTCAGGCCCACCATACTGGCTTCCAGGGCAGATAGTAAACGTTGACTGCCATACACATATCACACAGCCATTCTTAAATATCTTGAGAAATGAATTTTACTAGACTACTTTTTCATTAAACATTTCATTTTTTGTACTTGCTGCTGCCTACAGCGTTTATTGGAAAAAAGATAAGAAAGCATTCTTCAAGCCAGATGTGGAGGCTGAGACAAGAGGAGGATCATTACGAGTTTGAGATCAGCCTGGACTACAAAGTGAACTCCAGACCAGCCTGAACTTCATAGAGGTAATCTGTCTCAGAAAAGACAAAAACATTTGAAAAAGGAAGCATTCTCTCAGGTTTCTGGTTTGAGATTGGAGTTTTTCTAAAAAGAGCATTTTCCCACGTGTTTTGATAGGTTCCAGCCTGAGTACAAACTGCTAAATTAACATGGCCCTGATTCATCATGGCCGAATCCCCAAACCAGCAACTTATCATCCCAGTGACCACTTCCTCCTCCTTCCCCACCCCAGGCCTGGGTACCTTTCCCAAGCGCACAAGGGAGCCCCCAGTAGCTCCTGTGTGCCACTAAGCCTGCCCTCGAACTCCACCACTAGCAAGTTGTCCTTAAAGTCTCAGCCTTCCTGTCTCAGGTGAGAGCACTGCCCCTTCACCCTCAGATCCTCTCTGTGTCCTCCTCAATGACAATAAAGACCTCCTGCCTTTGTTTTACTTATGCTTCTCTGCCGTGCTGAAAAACACATTTGACACCATAAAAGCTGAAAACCTACAAGTTAATGATTCTAAGAGCTATGAAGATCATTGGTTTGCCAGGTTCTTATAGGTATTTTCTCCCAAATTCTTCTAAGACACTCATAATAAAGACTAGAAAAAAAGACTACCAAGATTTGAATTCTGTCATGGCGCTAGGTGGAGGACAGGAATATCAGCCCCTGCAAAACTTCCTAGTGTCTGTCTCCCACCTCCTATGCAAACAAAAAGCTCAGTCTTCATGGGGATGCGCAGAGAGATTGTAGCCTAAGGACCCTGATAAAGCACATTACAGCTGAGAAGGAAAATAGGAAAAGTAATGATTGACAGGTCAAGCACTGCATTTGGAGAAGAAATGGGACATTTGTAAAGTCCATATCCCCAATCCAAAATTCAGAATATCTGCCTAATACTGAACATCAAAAGCAGGGCTGGCCAAATAGTTCAGCAGATTAAAGCTCCTGCAAGCAGGCACAGGGACTTCCTGGCCTGCTGTGCCAGCCCACACCCATGGCATGCTAAAATAGCAATTGAGACTGGGCGTGGTGGCCCGCGCCTGTAATCCCAGCTCTTGGGAAGCTGTAAACAGGTGAATCACCACGAGTCCGATCTAGTAGTGAGACCCTGAACACCCTGTAGACCCTTCCCTAAAATAAAAAAAAAAGAACATCAAAACCAAACAAAACAGGTCTCTACTTAATTGAAGACAATACTTCAGATTAATTTATGAAAAAATTTGCTATACCAGAATGCTCTGGAAGGAATAGACTTTTCCCTACAAAAATAAAATGAAGCCAAGTAGAGAAAACCAAAGCAAAGCAAGAAAAGGGCATCTTGGCAGCAAACTGTTGTTCACTATAAACAAAGTATTACTAGGGAAGGGGAGCCTCTAGTACGCTGAGTAAGACATGACAAGGATAAAGATAAGATAAACAGGCATTTGTTCTGCATGGAATTCACCAACTTTCAGATTAAAGTCTTAAGAAGGAAAAGTGTACCTGATCTCCATCCCTAAAAAGTATTCATACAATATGTCCGACTTTCAACCAGAAATAATATGTATAGACAAGAAAAAAATCTGAAAGTCCTAATAATCATAAAAATCAACCAGATGTGTGGTGTAGATGTTCCAACTAGCAGAAATGTAATTAATATGTTAAAAAATTATTTTCAATTGCTGTCTGGCATACCGCACCAGCCCGCCCTCGGGGTGCACTGAACTGGCAATTGAGATTGGGCTTGGTACCTCTGGGATTGGTGGTTCGATTCCCGCATACTCAAGGCAATCAAGACCAGAGCTGGAGGCAATTAGGAGACTGAAAAAAAAAAGCGGGGGGGGGGCCCGCCCACTAGCTCACTTGTTTAAGTGCCTGCCAAGTAGGCACTTAAAAAAAACTTGATACATATGAAGCACCAAATTAATATGACCCATTCACGAAAAAAAAAAAAAGAAAGAAAGAAAAAAACAAGAACTAAAATCAACAGACCTATCCCTAAGGAAGAGGT
Source organism: Octomys mimax (assembly GCA_002564305.1). Taxonomy (NCBI): domain Eukaryota; kingdom Metazoa; phylum Chordata; class Mammalia; order Rodentia; family Octodontidae; genus Octomys; species Octomys mimax. Next base: position 13,675 of record NDGM011202925.1, on the reverse strand, counting down.
GTTAGACACAATAGAAAAACAAATGTGTTATTTTGAATAATTTCAAAGAACTAAAGTCAATAATGTAAAAAATTGGGAAAAAATCAAATGGTATCTCCTTAAATAAAAGAATACAAAGGACAAAAATTAGACAGATATTCTGGAGCAGAAAAATGTAGTAACTGAATTTAAATATTCATTAATGCCGCAAAAAGCAGACTTGAACAGGATGGAAGAAGGAACCAGTGGTACTAGATCAATTATACAGTCTGCAAAAGAGGAAGAACAATAAAGGAGATAAACGGAGCAGAGCCTGAGGACCAGCACACTGATCAAAAATGATAGCGTGTAACCTTATGAGAGTACCAGGAAGAAAGGAGGAAGTTACAGAGGCAAAAAAAAAAAAAAAAACCTGAAAAATTAATTGCCTCACATTTCCCAAAATTGATGTAAAAAGCATCCAAGAAGTTCTTTGAACTCCAAGTAGGGTAAACACAAGATAGACACAGGCTGAGGTAAAAACAAAGAAAGAATTCTGAGACCAGTGACAGAGTGGAGGCACGTCATGTCCTAGAGCTTCTTGGTCAGACCAACAGCTAATTTCTCACTGGAGATAGATCATGGAGACCAGCAGTGGCAAACTGTACCGTAGTGAAGACAAGACACTGCCACCTAGAAATCGATACCCAGCCTACCAGAGAAGAAGACTGTTAAGCAATTTGCAAGAGATTGCCTATTTTATAATGATATTTTCAGGTAACACATCAAGCTATATATCAGAGTATTAAAAACAGTTTTACCAGGCTACTGCCAACAACAATGACTCTGAATTTTGTGGATTGCTGATTGTTTAAATCATAACCATTTTATTTTTAAAATGCAAAAATTAAAGAGATAGTGTATAATTCATCATAAAACAAACTTGAAAAATAATACCTATATAATTTTATGGGTATTGTGTATGAAAGTTATATTTATTTCAATATACAGAAAGAAAACATAAATGTTGTTTCATTCAGCAGCTTACTAGTTTCCTGCAATGATTAAAAATAATCTACAAGAATAATTTCCTGGCAGGTCATTACATCAATATGATAGTTACCTGTGGGTTTAAATGAACTATAGAGAGCTGGTCTTTCTGCTGAATATTGCTGTAATTGCTTGTTAACACTGGTGTATCTTGGTTGTCATTTTTCACTTGATAAATTATGTGCTCAAATCTTACTGAAGATTCCAGTGGTTCAATTGCATAGGTGACATTCTCAAACTGCAGCAATCCCCTGACCATTCAGAGAAGCAATAATTATTTTAAAATTCCTGCAATGATACCACCAAAACTATAATCTGAAGTATTGTGAGAAATAAGGAACCATAGTGAAGCCTATGTTTTCAGTCCACTGTCTTCCTGTCTACTTTTTACAATCTAACACAAGCATCACCCAACATATTTTCTTTAATTTTGCTTGCACCTTAAAGAATGAAATGCATTGAAGTGTACTTCTCTAATTTCTGGATAGCAATTGCAGTCATGCAAGATACATTAAATAATGCCATGTCCTGATAGACACTGAGATATGTATTGAGAATTCCAAATATAAAGTTCTTGCCTTTACACAGGTTATAATAAAGTGAAAGTAGATATGCAGAATGGAAGTCTAGAGAGGTTGATAAGCATAAAAATCACATGCACAGAACACCAGTTTGTTTTTAACTCACACAAAAATCTCTGGAAAGTGGACATTAACATGAAAAGGAAGTTAAGAAGAGTCTTTTTTTCCTGTACTCTGGCCCATTCTTCCTCTGGCAGATCATTAACAAGTTTCTCAGTATCAGTACTGAAAATAACTTATCTCCATTGTTTAACTGTGAGGTGTTTCCTAAGTTATTCTTGTCTAGTGCATATTAAACTGAAATCATACTGAATGTGCCTATTATATTTAAATAACTAATTAAAATCCATCTCCCATAATTAAGATAAGATATAGAAACCAACAGTAACATGTACAGAAATATTCTAAAGCCTCCTTTACAGAACTATCCCTTCTTATCCAATATACTGGAAAGATCTCCACCGCGAAACCCCAGGATTCATTTCATCTGAATGGAAATTTCCACCTAGGTATTAACCTTGATGTAAGCAAAAGCATGGCCATCACAAAAGGAGCTTCTGGAATTTTCCTGATTTGTGCTTGCTACCCATTAACATTTATTTTAAAGTGTATCCTGCCTTATCTATGTGTCATTACCTTCCAGGGAGTTTTTACCTGAGGCCAGAGCAGACACTGAGTGTCACAACAGAATTCGGAAATTCAGCAGCATATCCTTGGTAATGGCAATGCCTCTGGAAACACAACATGGAGAAGTAAACATGCACAAATTCTTATGAATAAAAACACACTGTTACACACTTCAGAAGACTCCAGAAGTCAAAGTATTTCATAATAATGTTGTGAATTGTGCACAATTAAATTTTTCTGAAAAGATATATTGATAACTCTCACATTTCACTACCTGGAAACTCATGAATATTCTTTTTACACCTGGGGCCTACCCCTATCACATTTCTATGTGCAACAATCAACCACTTAAGAGGTCAGAGTCATATATCGCAAAACATTTTCCAACATGAGGATGATAAGTAGCTCAATGGCAGAGTCCTTGTCTAGCCATTCATGGTAGAAGATTCAATGCCTCACACGGAATAAAACAAAACAAAAAAAAACAAAAACAAACAAAAAAAACCCTAAAAAGATAAGATAGAATTTAGTTTGAGTGGTGAAGTAAGATAATATTATTCCTTTCCTTCCTAAACTACTATAGTTATGTGCTTTTAAATAAAAATGATATATGATATACAATAAACAAGTCAACTAACATTGAGTATCATCGAAGATGTGATGCTGTAGATGTACAATTAAACAAATTATTCATCGATAGATTCTGGAGAATCAGATCTCAAGTGAGACAAATGAATAAAGCACTCAAAAGGCAAAGGTAATATGCTACTGAAAGGGAGTTTTGTTGATACAATAAGCACATTGAATCTAGAAATAAAAATTAATAAAAGTATCAATCTGAAACAAAATAATCTAATGGCAATGACATTTCCATCTTAACAGAGAAACATATAATAATAAATTTTTAATTAGAAATGTTTAAGCTCTGTGATTCTTACCATAAAATATGAAGACTCAGAGTACAAAGATCCAGTTTCATTATAGACATAAGCCGTAAAATTGGGGGACAAGAATGAGCTAGAAATAAATCCATAAATAGAAGATAAGTTATGTTTTAATGTGAATATAAACAATAAAATAAGAAAAAGAAATGTTAACTTCTAGAGTTTATATGATAAATGATTTTAGTAGGTATGTTTCTGTGGCACTGTGGTTGCTATTGATACAACTATTGAATCAGGGAGCTTTCTTTATAGTGGAAAAGACTCTCACTCCTGTATTTTTTCCTGCTTATGTCTTCAGATGACAAATATTTGGTACTGTATCTACTCTATGATAGTCACTCTTCTGGAAGCTTGTTTATAGTAAGGAGCAAAAAGAAAGACCCTGGCTTTATGACAATTAGGCAGCACACTGGATGACAGCCAACCAGGCCTGGGGCTATCTGGATGTTCAGGAAAATGAACATAGCATGGTATGAAAAAAGGCCCACAGAATGGATGATTAAAGATGTGACAGAAATGCCACATGCTTCTCACCTAGAGAAGTTATTATAGACAGGTTTTTTTTTTGGCAAAAATATACACAAAGAAGAAGTACGGGCAAGGTGTTGGAAGCCCCAGGGGAAGAAGAGACTCAAGAGAAGGGGTGGCCCCCAGAGACGAGCTACCATAGAGAGCCTGAGCAAACGAGAAAGCGGCACAACAGTACTGTAAAAGAATCAGACTCAGTGCTGTGTGAAGAACCTACAAGGCAGTCACAGAAGTAAGCAACTCTGTTGGAAGCCTGTCACTGCCAGCAAGGCCAGATGCATGGTCTACTGCAGCAGCATTGGCTTGACACAGGCCCAGCGCAATGCAGGACACATGGGATTTAATATTATGTTGGATCTGGGGGAAAACAAAAGGCAAAAGATGTCAACAATGTTCTAGGGTGTGTTTTATTTCTATATATTTTTATTTTTCTACTGAGAAAGTAGAACAGAACCTACTGAGATGACTGTGGGAGATACAAATTTGAGAACAGGATGAAAACTTATTTTTCAAAACGTTACCTATGTGTGGCGTTGGTGGTATAGTGGTGAGCATAGCTGCCTTACAAAATGTTACCTATATGAGTTCTAGTACACATTGAATCATGAAATAAGTAAACAAACAAATAAGACAGCCATTGGAAGAGGTTAAATAGAGATGTAAATTTAAGAACCATCCACATGGAATGGTGTTAAAGCCCAAGACCACATGAAGTAACTAGGTGATTGAATACATTTTGTTAAGGATTTAGAACAGTACCATAATGCTTTCTACAAAGAGAAATGAGGATGAATCTATAAAGAGACAGATATATGAACACAAGAAGTAATAATAATGGTAGGAAACAAACCAAGACATGATGTCCATGATATTCTAAAGGCTCAGTGAAGCAAGTAATTCTAGGGAAAAGACATTGAGTAGCTATACTAAATGCTGCATGCTGCCCATTAGTGAAGAAAAATACAATGAAAACAAACATGACGTTAAAAAAAACATGAAGAACATTGATAATCTTGCCCAAAAATATTTTCTAGTGATGTTAGAAGTGAGAGAGGCCAACATAAGCTTAGTAGGCCTGAATTAAGTAGGGGCTGTCATAAATCAAGTGAGAATAATGTTCCCCAGCCTTGGCCAACTAAATAGATGTAGTGAGACGTCCATGACAGGCATTGTAGACCTGCTGCAAAAGCTGCAGGTATGGGGGATGCTCTTTGACTTTTTAAATGTGAATTGTTAAGAGAATGCAGGTTGGGATACAGAATGCAGGTGGGTTTCTGCTTAGAATATGGGTGTGCACAGACAGGAACTGAAATGACGTGGGGCTCTTATGTGAGGGAAAAAATGCTCTAAGATGTTCTACCACTGGCCTGGAGCAACTGGTCACAGCACTGCAAAAGTTACTGAAATCCCTTACTTGGAAAATGAAGTACATTAACAGGTTCTTAAAAATAAACACACATCTAATGAACACATAAGAAACACACCAATTCTTGAATTTACTATCAATAACAACTTAATAAGTAACTTCATATGTTCTTACATCAGATATATTTAATAAATAACTTATTGTTCTTGATTTCAACAACTTATACTTAATGGAATAGCCCCAATTATGTTGCCTATTTCTTCTTGGAGTGGCGAAGTCTCACAATACAGTTCAGGCTGGCCTTGAACTCCCTCTATAGCTCAGGCTGGCCTCAGTCTTTCAGCAACGCTCTTGGCTCCAGCTCCTGAGTGCTGGGATTGCAGGTGTCCTCCACCATGCTCAAGTTTATGTCAGTTATTTCTTAAAACACAAGAGCTTCATAGATCGAATGAATCATAAAGTAGAAAGTGGAATCCTAGGCAAGTGTACATTCTAATACATTCCTGAGTTGAAATTCTCCATAAAATCTGTAAAAGTTACATCTAAGCATAAATTTCTCCCTTTATGCGAAAAAGAAAGTCATATCTTACTGTTTTCTGAGATGCAGGGTCCATGTTTTTCCATCAGTTGTAATGGCATAAATCATCTAAAATAAAGTACATAAAGGTGATATAGTAAATCAGCAGTATGTAAAGTAATACAGTATTTTTCATCCAACTGAGTAAAAGTGAATCTTTTAAGACACTGAAAATAAGCATAGTCTCTGTAATACTTCATATTAACTAGTAAGAATTTAGAATTAAATCTGGAACACTGATTAATTTAATGCATAAGCATAATTTGTTTAAAAGGAAATTTATTTTGAAAACATATCATTTTAACATTAATAATACATTGATCACTTCCATCTAGAAAAGCATTTATCTTTTTTAGTCAAGACATATGAAAAAATTGCAAGCTTAGACTACATATCACTTATAATGAAGCAATAAATAATTTACAAATGCTTGTACATAGATATATATTTATAATTAAATACGTTTATCAAAATACAAATCTATAAGGAAAAATACCTTGACAGATTGTTCAAATAAGAAGGCAGGGAGGAATGCCACAACTCCAGAGAGAGTCCTAAAACATCAGAGGTTGAATGACAATAGCAATGGCATCAACCCTTAGAACAGCATCCAGAAACAGGAGGGCGCTCTGTGGAACCAGATGGGGGAATACTTGGACTTGTCCACAAACACAGACACCTAGTCTAGCAACTCCGTCATATTTTTGGCAAGTCAAACCAATTTCAAATAACATTTTGGGCCAGACAACAGTCTATAACTGGGTGTTGCTGTTTTTGACTGGAAACACCCAGGAAGTTCAAAGAACACACAGAATAGCAAAAGCAGAGCTCAAGGACAGAACTGATGAAACCCATGGAAGCTATGGCAGCCAATCAAACATACTTTTCAGCCTGAACACAAAGCAAGGGTAAGGAAAGGTTTGACAATGTTTCAAGTACAATGGCAAACACTAAAAAACAAAACCAAAAGCTACCACTAAAGGCCCATACAAGAAAGAAAAGATAGCAAGTTCAACAAATGAAAGAAATTATTCCTCAGAAAACCATGGATTATGCAAGTAAAGCAAGTTTTTCCTATAAATTGGTTTAATATCCTCAGAAAAGACTCAATATTATACTCAGCAAGTGGAACTTGGTGTAATTCAGTATTATTACTAATATTTTCTAATGCTTACATATGTCTAGCACTGTTCCAAACACTTTACAGTACGTGGTTTTTAAACAAATTTATCCTCAAAAAAAAACCATGCTTTTGCTCATCAAAGATATTAGAAATAGCTAAAATAATTTATACAAAGGAAATGGGATACTTTACATTATTAAAATGTAAGGATTTTTACTTGGGCATTACTTAATTATGAAGGAATCGATTCACTGAAGAAACCGAACAACAATCAATATGTACTTAAAATCATAGCCTCAAAATACATGAGACAAAAACTCAGAGAACTAAAAGGAAAAGCCCTGGATCCACTATAATATTTGTAATTTAATGCTCATCTGTAATAATTGTACACATACAAAATGTGAAATATTAGTAAGGATGTGGTTGAACCCAACAGCACCATGGATATAATGGACGTCTTCCACCACTTCATCCAACTGATACCTCTCTTCTTAAGTCTCCACTGAACTATATTCTGGGGTGTGAAACATTAGAAAAAAACTTAACATAACATATCACGTGTGCTCTTAGGCAATGAAAAAATGAATGAAATTATAAATCAATAAAATAATGACAACTGAAAATCCAAATATAATTTCAGACAAGTGATATCTCAGATAAATATTGTTATGGAGAAATTAAAATATATTTCTAACTGAAAGATATGAACATGAACATATCTAAAGTGAAAGCTGTATTTAGAGTGATGTTTACAGATAAAGGGCAAGGGGTGAGGAGGATGTGAAGGGCCAGCAGGTAGAATAAAAATATGCTATGTATAGGAACCTAATAACTACAGTGAATTCAAACATTAGATGCCATACAGATAAACTAAGATGGGTAATACCAACAAAAGTGAAAAGTGGATAGGAGAATTAAAGAAAGAAGACAGGAAGGGAAAGGGAGTTAAAAGAAGAAGCAAGTTGTTTTGTGTACATGTACCGCTTCCCCAAGATTTGTGCATTGCAAACAGAACTAAAAACAAATAAAATAACATGTTTTTTCTAAAACTTGACAAAATGAAATGGCACACTTTCCTGAAAGACACAATTTGCTAAAACTTACATAGGGAAAAATACACTATTTCAATGTTGATATATCTATAAAATTGAATCAATTGTCCATATCAGTTTAAAACAGAAGTTATGAAGTCCAAATGGGTTCAGTAGCAACTGCTACCATTTAAAGAAATGTGTGTGTGTGTGTGTGTGTGTGTGTGTGTGTGTGTTTAGTACAGGGTCAATGGGGTCTCACTAGGTAGATCAAACTCATAGTGATTCTCCAGTTAAAGAAAATATTTTATCAATTCTCTATAAACTCTTTCAAGAGATACAGGAAAAAGGGATATTTCCTAACTCATCTTATTTCTCAACAAATATTAGGAAATCATACTCAGGAATGTATAAAATTAGTTATACAACACTACCAAATGGGATTATCTCAATAAAGAAAAGATAGTACAAGACTTGAAAATTAACTAATAATTTACTAATCTCATTTGGTTGTATAATAGACATAAAAAAGCATTTGACACAATAACAGTAAACTTTTATAATAATAGTAAGCATTTATAACAGTAAACTTCCAAAATAATAATAAAGGAGAGCTTATCCAACTTGGTAAAGATCATCTATTTTTAAAAAACAGAATTAATGTCATAATCCTGAAAAATGCAGAAACTTCAAGACATCTTCTCTAATCTTCTTTTCAATACTGTACTGAAAAGCCTTACTATTACAATTAGAAAAAAATTAAAAGTACACATGTTTGGCAAAAAGAAATCTAAGTATGACTTTTCATTTACGAAATTCTGATAGGAAACCTAAAAACTCAGCTAAAGAAACCTCCTGGAATTAATAATTATTATAAGGTTTCAGTGCATAAAGTGAATGTACAAAAATCAATTGTTTTTCTCATCCACTAACAATTAATAAGAACTTGAAATTAAAAGACCATCTACATTAACATCCCCAAACAGAAATACATTTAAATCTAACAAAAAAGTACAAGGTTCCTACCATTAAATCTACAAAGCATATCTAAGAACTTTGTAAGTGGAGAGATACTTCATGTACACAGATACCAATATTCAGCAATGTCAAGATGTTCAGTCTTTGCTAATTTGGTTAATAGATTCAGGAAAATCCTGATGAATATCCCAGTTAGCTCTTTCATTACTATCAACAAATTGACTCTAGCATTTATAAGGAGAGGGAAATGAAGAGACAATACTGTATTAAGGGATAAAAACAAAATAGGAAGATGCACACTACCTGATGTCAAGATTTACAGTGAAGACACTGCAATGAAGAAAATGTGGTATTGGTAGCCTACTCAAAAAACACCACTAGAAAAACTAGATTCCTAAATAATAATAAAAACTAGTCACAGATTTTAATACTTAACAAACATTAACTTGAAATGGATCACCGACCAAAATATAAAATGTAATACTATAGACCTACTTAAAAAAATAGGAAAAATTTTAGGTGATCATGTTTATGGTGAGGACATTTTGGTAAACATTTAAGTTATAATCGACACATAATCCATTAAAAATTAGTTTATCAGACTTCATTAAAATTAAAGATATATGTTCTGCAAAAAAGACAACTGTCAAAGAATGAGACAGACTACAGAACAAAAATTAGGAAAACTGTACATATATGTATATATAATATCAATAATAAAAACATGAACAACACAATTTGAACACTGGCAAAAATTAGGCATTGTGCTATTTCTTTTCTTTAATTTTTTAAATCTTGTATGTATATATGTATGTATGTATATATGTATGCATGTATGTATTTGGTACAGGGTCTCTATGCAACTCAGACTCATAGTGATCCTACTGTCTCAGTCTCCTCAGCTTTTGGATTAAAGGTGTGCTCCACCACACCTGGTTTCTGTGTCTGGCACAGTGTGCCTGGGGTTCCAGGGCCAGCATGACATGTGGTGCTGGGGATCAAAACTGGGTCCTTGCATTTGTCAGGCAAGTGCTTAGACCACAGAGCTTTCTCCCCTGCCCCAACACTGTGTTATTTCTGATTTTCCCTAAGCTCAAAATGAACATAAAGCCAAATATTTTGAATGAGTTGAAACCAGTCAAGACAGTGCAACTAAGGACAAAAAAAGGAGTTCTAGAAGTGCTTCAGAAAGTGGCAAGAATAGTGTCTCCACATTGATGAGGCTGTATTTTGAGGATCATTAATGGCGTTGTGGCTTTTATTATAATAATTTTTAAATAAACATTCCACGTGTATTTTATTTTATTTTTTATTTTTAGGGAAGGGCCTACCGGGTGTGCAGGGTCTCACTACTAAATCAAACTCATAGTGATCTGCCTATTTACAGCCTCCCAAGGACTGAGATTATAGGCTCACGCCATCACACCAGTCTCAACTGCTGTCTCAGCGTGCCCCTGGGGTGGGGCCAGCATAGCAGGCCCAGGGATCGAACCCCGGGCCCCTGTGCCTGCTTGAAGGTGCTTTAATCTACTGAGCTATTTGGCCAGCCTTCCACATGTATTTGAATCAACCCTTATTATAGGTAATATCTAGAAGTTCCATCAAAGCTTCATAGGATTATAGATGAGGCTTTTCAGAGGTGACTGGATCTAGCCATGTGAATGTGGATTAAGAGTGTTTTCCTGGGATTGCAGGTGTGTGGTACTGAATAGTCCACTAAATGGTTTACGTAATTCTGGTATGGATAATGTGAAGCCCATCCTGGGTGTGTGTGATACCACCTTTTATCTCACCCAAAGATACGGGGCCAGGATGGAATAAAAGAGAAAGGGAAACAATATTTGCTGCTTCACTACTTGCTGCATCCTTCCAACTACATCACAATTTGCTTTCAAAAAAGTGGAATTGCTGTGACACTTGCTGGCCATGAGGATCAGAAGTCTTGGGAACTGGCTTGTGGGGAAAATGTAGAAATGTTTGAAGATGCCAGGTGAAGAAGCAGTGCTGGAGTGGTGCAGACCGAATATGATGGAAGATCCTGTGCAGGGCTCAGAAGACCAGAACGTGGATGGACATGCATCTGGTAAATACCAGGCTAAGACTGCAGTTTGGAATAAGAATGCACTGGCTGTTGAACCCTGGACCAATGTATATTGTCCTTCAGTAGAAAAATTTGTCTGCAGTTTGCTTATTTCCAGAGACTTGGCAGAGGACTGAGATTAAGGGCAGTGGGCCAACTAACCTTGCAGTGAAAATTTCAAAGCATTCTAATATTGGCATACCTACTGTTGGGGACTTTTTGGCAGATCTATGTTGAGAATCAAGATCAAATGGCCTAGCACAATGATTTTAAAGATGATCTTGGACAGAAAAGAAGCTCTGATAAAAGTTATGGCCTGCAATGATGGAACAGAAGAGAATTAAAAAAGGAACAGGACAATAAAACAGATGGCCTGAGGGCACTGGGAGAAACAGCAATACTCCTCACTTTGCAGCCTCAAAATTGCAAAAGGGAAAGCCTTTTCTTTGAGAACTGAGCTCCAGGGCACTGTATCAAGAATGGCAGTGGTCTAGAGAATTTCTGCCTTGAATTGGGTTCACAGTTCTCAGCAATCTAGGCACTCAGCTCCTGAAGTCAAGAGAGAAAGAAGCCTGGTTGCTGCTCCAGCTAGGAGCAGATTTTGGTGTCATCCATGTGCTGCTTGTTTTAGGTGCATGTAGAATGCAAGAAGTGTAGGGTCAGAAAGTCTTCCTCACAGACTTCAGAATAAATCCAGGCATTGTGCCCCCTCTGGCATTGTGGAAAGCTGTGAGTGTGAAGCCAAAGGTGGAGAGCCCAGTGGTTGGAGCAGCTAAGAATGTGAATTGCCTGGGGAAAGCTGTAAGGGATGATCACAGCCAGACCAAGAGAAAAGCCACGGGAGCTACAACCACTGCAGTGCCTCAGGATGGTGTCACCTGAGCCCTTCGGAGTTCACATCTTACCTCAGATCATCCCTGATGCTACATGGAACTATGGAACTTAATGGTGGCCTTGCTGGATTTTTGACTTCCTTTAGTCATGTTCCTTTCTACCCCTCTATTTGTGCCTTTTGGATTGAGAATGTTTATGTCATGTCATTGTATTTGAAAGGTTTTCTTCCTTTGTGCAGGGGCTCACAGCTAAGAGCTTGCTTTTAGTCTTTTTTTAAATTTTTTTTTATTTTTGAAGAGAATCACAAAATCAACCAATAACAAATGCTGGCAGGGATGTGGTGAAAAAAGAACACTTCTCCACTGTTGGGGAGAGTGTATACTGGTAAAACCACTGTGGAAATCAGTGTGGAGATTCTTCCAAAAAATCAGAATTAGAAGCCCTATTTGACCCAGCTATTCCCCTCCTGGGTATTTTTCCAGTACTGATAACATCATACAACAGCAATATATGTGCACCCATGTTTATAGCAGCACTATTTTTCATAGCTAAATCTTGGAAGCAACCCAAATAGCCAACTGAGGAATAGATAAAAGAACAAGATGCTGTATTTCATAGAGTATTACTCAGCTATAAAGTAGGATAAGCTTGAGGCTTTTATAGATAAATGAGTAAAAGCAGAGACCATGATCAAGTGAAATAAATCAGACCTGTATGTGTAAAGAGCATATTCTCTCCCTGGTATAAGAAACTGCCATAAAAATCTACCTTAAATATTAGAGGAGACTTCGGGCTGGGACTTTTCAGAAAAGCTGAAACCATTAGGACTTTGACAACTCAAGCTGGACCTTTGTGTAAAGGGATATTCTTGAGTCTTCTGGGGGTTTGGGGTGGGATGTATCTAGGCACCTTCACAAAGCTTCATGAGGCCATAGGTGGGACATTTTGGAGGTTGCTGGATCTATAATAAGTGAAAATGGATTAAGGCTGTGATACCAAGATTAAGGTTCTATGATATAGGATTATCGGGGCTGGGGAGATGGCTCAGTAGGATAAGTGCTTGACTGGCAAATGCAAGGATCTGAGT
>NDGM011202911.1:663-22601 GCA_002564305.1 Octomys mimax | reverse complement strand
TTGCTAAGCTTGTTCTAAGTAGGTGCTTTAGACCACTGAGCCATCTCACCAGCCCCCTATTCATGGATTCTTATTGGAGGACTTTTGATCTGTTGCCTAAGTGATCAACTCTGTGTCTAAGGCTTATCTAAATGTTACTGTAGGGCCAGAGAGATAGCTCAGTGGACTAAGCACTTGCTAAGGCAACTACAAGGACCAGGGTTCAATTCCCCATTACCGCATGCTGTGCCAGCCCTGCTTGCAGAAGTGCCGAGCTTGCAACACAGTCCAGGATTGTTGGGGCACACCTGTAATCCCGGTGCTGGGGAGGCTGAAAACAGGAGGATCACTATGAGTCCTAGCTGCATAGTGAGATGCTGTACTAAATACATTAAAAATAAATAAGCAAGTAAATATATAAATTAACATTATTGTAAAGAGGACTTCAGAAGCAGCTCTTAGGCTTTTCTTAAGCACCAAATTTAGTCTGGAYTTTTTTTTTTTGCGGAACCGGGGATTAGAACTCAGGCCCTTGCACTTGCCAAGGAAGCACTTATTCCACTGAGCCATCTTGGTAAGTCTATACTGGAGCTGAATTGTAATTGTTTATTCCTTTGCTCAGATTGAGCACAGTGTCATTGTGTAGTACTTGTACAATGCTTATGGAGTTAATGGCTATTTCTAAGCATCTTTGTTCTAGCTAAATATCTACAAGATAAACTGAGTGAAGTTGATACATTTATTTTTGTCTAATAGCTATCCATAAGTGGATAACTTATAATGCAAGAAAAAACTATATTTAACTACTTCTCTAATCAGCTTTTCTATAAAAGTTAGGCTAAATCAAATTTCTCACTTCCCTAAATTTTAAAATGAAAAGATATTTAAAAATTAACTTTTCCTAAGAAATTCCAGTTAGTGCTTTTTGAAAGCCAGGCCCTAAATCACAGCCATATGGTATGCATTTTGGTGCAGCTGCTGGGTGTGCATGAAAACACCAGAGAAGGACCTGAAATATTGCATGGAAAACCCCTGATTCTAGTGGCGTTGCTGCCATCACTAACGGCTAGCCTCAGGGGATTGTGTTCACTAACGCCAAAGGGTTACATGATAGCTCTGAATTAAATCTGAGCACTTGATCCAGCTAATATTGAAAGCTGGGATGAAGTTTTGCTTTTGGATTCTACTGAAGCCTAACTAACATAGTGATATTGGCTCCTGAAATCCATCGAAGTGTTGACCAAAGCTCCAAATCTATCGCTGTGTTAACTACTGAAGGCTCACCAAGGAGAAAATTATTCATGTAGCTTGGCCTTCAGTTGGAGGAATTTTTCAAAAGTTCTCCTAGCCTTGCAATTTGCACTAGTAGCTAATATGGATCTTCAGCTCAGAGGGTCGTGGAATGCTGTTCAATAACGAAGGAAATATTGAAACAAGTAGAAGGTCAATTTAGAGGAAGCAGTGATCTGAAACTCCCCCAGGGTGCCCTCATATTAAGCTCGGATTTGTAATTGAAAATAAATCTTTCATGTCCAGTGACAAGTCTGAGGTTCTGTCCTGGGTGCAGTTTTCACTAAGCATTATATTTTCCAGCTTGAAGTCACTGTCCTTTTCAGCTGATCTGACCTGTAATACTACAGTTGGATGTCGGCTGCCAAGTGATTAGCTATTCAAGAAAAAGTGAAAGTAATCTCTGCATTAATATACATGAGGTAAAATGAGATGGAATCTGAGACTTGCAGGCTCAGAGACTGATGTTACAAGCTGTGCAGTGAGGCATACTCCCCCAGATCCAGTGGCAGAATCAGACGCTGGAGAGGAAGGGTGACAGTTGGCAGAGGTGGTGAGAGAGACAGCTGCTGAGGGTTGAAGTGACAGTTTGATTTTCTAGCACTTTAATGTAAGGAGTTGATCTTTTTTTTCAGATTAAAAAGAGTGCTCTGTTATTATGCCACTTAACAACAATGTACAAGCGCATAATTCAGTTTTCTTTTTCTTTTGTACTGAGGTCCTTGGGGGAGCTATGTTGAAAACGAGGTATGATTTTTAATTTCCCAACCTTACAAAGCCCTTCTACACTATTTTTTTTAGCTATTATAATCCTTGTTTATCTTCTGGTGGAAATATCCTTTCTTTTTTCTTAGAGAAATCATATAATACAGAAATTAACTCAACAATCAGAAAGAATTTGTAAATAAAGATGATTCACCAAATCAGTGTCTTCTAAATATTACTCTCTGCCAGGCATTCTGTTAGTTGGTGAATGTAGGGAGTTTAATTAAGACATGTTTTGTGTTCTCCCAAAAGTTATTCCAGTTTTTCTGAAATCTCACCACTGGACAGAATGCAGGTAAAAGATTCTTTAGACCTTCTCAGAATTTTTATAAAGATTATCCTTATATTTCCAAAGGAAAAGAAAAACTGGACTTGAAAATATTGACCAATAAAAGCTTTGCTTCTTTTTGCCTTTAAGGTTCTATTTGAAAAATTCTTTTATAAACTAATATTTTTCTCTCTCTACTAAGAAATTCTGTCTCCTGAAGTACCACTTCAGTGTAAGTCATTTTTCTTCCTTTTTTTCTGTGCTCACCGAAGATAGAAAACATCTGGCAGTTTCTTCTGGCAGACTATGTAAGGCAAATACTTTCTTACTCTTCAGGCAGCGTAATCCAATTCTTTTCGTCTGCATGGTGTGGTACTGTTTTCCAACACACATACAAATATACGAATAAATAATGTAGATGGATGTTTGTTCATTAGAGCCAAGTTAGAGTAGTTAATTTGCAATTTGCTTGAGTAAATTCAATTATATCAAAGGCAATGTTATCAACTCTACAGAAAATAATGTGCCTTTTAAGTTTTTCACCTGTTATCCATGCCAAAAGAAACAGCACTATGCGGCGTGCTCATTTTTTTTTTTTTACATTCTGTACAAAGTTACCTACCAGTCAGTAGCAGTTCAACAGGAGCCCACATGAAGCTCAGGCCATGCATTCAGCATTATCCTTGGTTGTAAACAGACATATTCTTTTTCTGAATATTGGAGTAATGCCATCCCATCATTTTTTTTTTCTTTTTTTTTTTGGTGGAACCAGGGATTGAACTCAGGTCCTTGCGCTTGGCAGACAAGTGCTTATTCCACTGAGCCATCTCCCCGGCCCCCTCCAACATTTTTTTTATAAAGAAAAATGTACTAATGAAATATTGTAGACCACAAGTGGATTCAATATTAAATAAGCACTCTTTGTAAACTTTTTATTTCTCATTAAGTATTTCTGAGAATTAATAGAGTTTATAAATGTGTCATTTTCTTATTCTATAGAGTTTCCTTTAAAAAAATATAGTTGGTTGCTATAGCTATGATCAAAGATGGATTCTACCAAAGCACATGATAAAAGGGATCAGACTTATTATGTGTACAAATTGGATAATCACAGGAATGCTTGGCTTCCTGCTAGGCTGAGCTGATATGATAATACTGTACTTGATTTTTTTTTAAAGAAAGCCCTTTTGCTTATTTAAAACAGCATGTCAGATTCTGCCCAAAGAAATCTCACTCAGAGGAACAAGTATGGCTCCAAGGGTAGACAGGGTGATCAATATTTGATTAGCTATATATCCCGGGTCACAGCTGCTCCTTCCCCTGGGCTGGGCCACAGTTCTTGTTGAATTATTAATGATCTGAGGTAAAGGATGTTAACTTCTCCCACTCAGTGCCCAGGCCTAGCACCAAGTCTGCTTTGCTAGCATGCCCTGCTTTCTTCCTCCTCCAGGCTCTTTGATTCAGGCCGGGCAACCTATTTGTTCTTTTTTAATTCTCTTGACTTTAGAGTCTATCTTTAGACTTTCTCTTATGCCAGTGTTCTTCTACTTGGTTTTCCTTGTCATCTTAAAGTTTTTCTGAATTATGGTCTTACTCTTCAAGTATAATTTTTTCCCCTTTGCAAATCTTTATAAACTCCTAACATGAACAAAACCTTTAAATCAAATAAACAGAATTCAGATAGAAACCTATTTTGATGCATTCCATACTATTTCAGTCAATGAGAGACCACTATACAATGGCGAATATGATTATATCACCTGATGATGCTGTAGTAGTCTTAATTTGTCTGGGTATACATTGTGATGGTCACTCAGTGACAAAACTATGTAATGATGCCTTTCTTCAAACATCTTACCATGGTTAAGAGAAAAGTTACTATGTGTCTCCATATTTTATAATATAGATGGATTGCACAATATTTGTGATGTGTATTCTATTATACAGCAATTATTCATGATTGTAAATCCTATGTGATATAATTAGAACTTACTGTAGACTTTATTCTATGTGAGACACTTGGATAAATATTTTGCACTCCATATTTTATTTTTTAAAAAAGTCTTTTTATGTCATTTATTTACTTGGTATGGGGTCTCGCTGTGCTGCTCAGAATAGAAGAGATCCTCTTGTCTCAGCCTCCATACCACTGGGATTACAGGCATGTGTCACTACATCTGGTTTTAGTGGTTGGCACCATGAGCCCACGGCTCCAGGGCCAGCATGGCATGTGGTACTGGCGATTGAACACGAGTCCTTGTGCTTGCCAGGATAATGCTTAGACTGCAGAGCTATCTCCTCAGCCATCCATATTTCACTTAATTTATATAACAACCCTGATTAGTAACTAAGGTTCAGGCTCTCTACTGAGTTAATGACAGAATATTTGAAGGCTTTGTCCTGAAAAAATACACATTTAATAATTTAATAATGAAAAGTGACCTTACATATGCTCTTTTTTAAAAATAAAATTTACCTTTGCTTCAACAAACAAAAAGATAATTTTTCCTATGCTTCTATGAAACTCTCTTGAGTAGTTTTTCCTCCCTTAACAAATCATTCAGCCTACAACTGTTCCATCCTTGATAACACAATATGCTCCCTTCCAAAGGTCACACTCTGGAACAAATGCATGACCCATTTGTGACAATGAGACACAGCGGCCTCCTTCTTACAATACAAAGGCACAATCAGAGAAGAGGAAAGTAACTAAGAAGAAAAATCAAGTGAGAGAAAACTCCCCTGGTTTTAAACATAACTCAATAGAAAATTTGTCTTTCATCAAAAGTATCCAGGCTAACAACTCATGGTTTCTTCAGCATTCATTTAAGTAGAATAGAACACACTGGATAAAGTACCCATTCAACTCTACATTAGTTTTAAAGGGAATAAGAACCAACTTCAGTTGATATGAGCACTCACCTCAGAGCCAGCTGTCAGAAGTCTTGGGACAGAGAACTGTCTACTCTTCTTTCAAGAAAAGGCCATGTTCCCTGGTCATGCAACTTAGAGAATTTCAAGACCTTGACCCTGAATCTTTGCCCTGACCTTTTCAGTCTTCATCTCTGGTAGTGTGTGTGCATGTGTGTGGGGTGTCTCATAATCATATTTGGAACATAGCCTGTTTGAAAAAGAGAGGCCTTTATAAACTTTGTACAAAGTTACCTATGAGTTAGTCGCAGCTCACCAAGAAGCCCACAGAAAGCTTAAGCCAAGTACTCGGCATTAGTCTTGGTTGTAAAGAGATTTGCACAAACTCACAAAATGAAAGAAAGTATAAATTAATCTAGGTACCATTTCTTATATATCAAAATGGAATCTTGATTCTGGTCACCCTCCACAGGTTCCCTTGTTTGCTGATGGCCTAGTTGAGCTCTGTATAGGTGCCACCACAAGTGAGGCTCCTAGCATAGCTGGTGGCATGGTGATCCACATTTGTTACACGCACAGTCAATGTGAAGGCATTCACCATGTGTGGTCTGCCATTTTTTAAGCATAAACACAGCCTAAAATCCTGTCCTAGAGATAATTATTTTTTCAATGATCTGCAATTGACACACATCATACATCTGTGGATTTTCAGATGTATCACAGACATTCTCAGTCTTTATCCAGATGAGGCCAGACACTGGAGCAAAGCACAGCAGTAGCTGGTACTGTGGAGCCGGACACCCTCTTGTCTTTCACAGCCGGGGTGGTTCCAGCTGAGATGACTGTTGGTGATTTACTGAGATAACTGTAATGGACTGTGGGTTTCAGCTGCCTATCTTATCTCTGTGCTGGGCTGCTTGGTTAGTGAATGATGAATTCAAATTGGTCTAGTTGACAGCTGTCAACTACTGAGAGCCTACAGATAACTGTAAGTAAAGTTAAAAGATTGGAGAGACTTCTAGAATGCATGGATAATATCATTTAGATGAGAAATCTGAATAGGAACTAGAATTGTGAAAGGGCAGGAGCAGGAAAAACCTGTCACAGGGTCCTCAAGAATCTGAAAGACAGATTTAGCCGAAAACTGGAGATAGGCTTTCTTTCACAGATATCCAGGCATATCTTGTGTCCGATAAGGATGGAGAACCAATGTTAAAAGGAAGCTCATTGTGTGGGGAACCTGTAGGTGTCAAGCATTGTTTTTTCAGTTTTCAGGTGTATTACTCGGATTTGACACATAATAGTCCTCTAGTAAATGTTCAGTGTCCTCAACTGGAAGCAGAAAACCTTCTATTATGGCTAGAGAACAGTGTTTGATATTGGTCTCCAAGTACGGCAACAGCAAAACACAATGAAGGCTTAGAAATATTATAGCATGTACAAACTTCCCTAATGTATGATTCTCAAGCATTTAGAGGGTGCTTATGATGTGTCAGCCTTCAGGTTTGTAAATGGCCTGATTATGTAACTTCCTGTGATACTGATTCTTAAGAATTATTCTGCTTTTTTTGGCCTATCTGGCTCATAGTATTACCAGGTTAAGGGCCTATGCACGTTTAACTTGAATTATTTCATTTCACTAGTAACTTTTCCTGTTGTAGATTAGTCATCCTCCTTTTGATTTCTGCTGATCCAGCCATGAGGGTGGTACCTACTGACTATTAGTGATGATTTTGCCTCTAATAATTCAACATGAAACACTTAGAGTTATTATGCAACGTGTCCCAGAATATTTCCTAAAAGTAGGTGCTCAAATAGATGTTTGCTGAATTGATAACAATATATATTTGTTCCTTATTACACTGTAATTTGTGGAGGTTGAGGGGAGAGAAAAACACTATTTTGAATTCGCAGCAAGCCATTTTTCTCAATTGCAACTACTGAATATTTATCCATTCCTGAGATTCTTTCTTCCAGGGTTCAAAAATCAGTTCTATTAAAAAATAGAACTAAGATATAGTGAACTTCCTCTAAAGGCTGGCATTGACTGTGCCTCCCACCAAGTCTTGTGTTTATATACTGTTGGATTTGCAATGATAAGCATTTAGATTTAGAGAGAAGATCACATGACAAGCACTCACTGTACTGAATGATTAGCAATTTCATTTTCATTTGACTTGGTCAGAGTAGATCATGAAGAGTATAGTGGACATCTTGCTTGCCATACTTGTTTCTTTTAGATCTTTCTTCTTTCTTCTAGCTTTTGCAATACTCTAATGCTACCTAGGTCAGTTTAATCATTCATGTTGCTAGAATATTTGTTTTGGGATGAGCTAAATAACTTAACAAATGAACTTAGGCTGAATTACTTTTGATTGATTAAGATTATTGTTAGGTTTAGTTCCAAAATGTCCATAAAGAGTCTCATGTGTGTAGAGGTGGGGCTTTTAAAGATGATTGGACCAAAGACAGCTATGCACAGCCATAGATTCATCCACTAAGTATGGAGTTAGACCTGCAGGGAGAGCTTGGTCACAAGTCTCATGACCTGGTATGTGACAGTCATGTAATGTATGTCTGTAGAACTATCAGTAAATATACATCAAATTGAATTGAAAATGGACACAAACTTATCAAGAGTAGAAAATCACTTTTTGATAGTCTCCAAATTATGCCAGTTAGGTTTTAAATTATATTAGTATTTCACTATGTTAGGTAATGTTTTCATTTAATAAGAAACTTGGAGATGATATTGTTAGCTTGTTATACAACTTAAGAAAGCCTTGACTTGAATACAGACTCTGGAGTGCTCATTTTAATGGGGGTGTCTCTCTGTTACTCCCTGTCTTCATACCTGGTCAAAAATTAACAACACTCTAAAAATAATGGATCAGAATAATTTAATCAAAACATGAGTTGCTCAATATAGTATTATACAGCACTTATAGAAGTTACTTGTACTTATAATCTTTGGTATCAGTAATAATTACTAACCCAACCGAAAATTGGGAAGCAATTTTATCACCTCATAGTCTTTGCAAGATTCACCTATTGCTGTTCAGGCTCTGGGTGATTATACATCTAGTTTATTTACACAATACTTTTAATTCCAAGGGAAAACTAATCAATTGAGAATATTTTCCCAAATGATGCTCATTGGAAACAAACAGAACAATACACTTTAAATTTGTTAGCCAAAGCAATTTATAATATGCTTTTGCAGTAATTTCTGGAACTGGTAGAGTAAAATGAATAGCATTGTGCTCACAAATGTTGCCCTTCCTCAAATCTAGATACAGAGTCTAAGCCATGTTTTATATATTAAATAACAGTGACTCTGTAGAAGAACCCGTTAAAAAATAACAGGGGTGGCTGCTTTTTGAATTAAAAATCACAGACTCTAAATGCCACTTTGAAAAAAATGAGTGCTATTAATCTCTACTTCCCAAATGGAATCTGGGGAGATTAAGCTACTGCTGGCTGCACATCTGTTACACAAAACAGCTGCATATGATGGGCATAGATTAAAATAGAAATAGATTGTGTCAATGCTTCTTTCACTTCAGAACATCGTTATAAAACACCTAGTCACACAGTGTCCCTCTAACTTTCTAGCAACAATTTACATAAATACAACGTGTCAGACAATAGTCCCAGTTCAGGGAAAAAAGGGCTTCCATTCCACCCAAGTTAATTGAGGCTGGAATCATTCCTGTGACATCTATGGCAATTTCACATTGGTGCACTTCAATTAAGGAATAATAAGAGTGCAAAGTAATTTATACTCATAGATTAGATGTCGTCTGTGAAAAATTACTGATTAACTTGAAAGCAGACTCTGCAGTGTTCACCAAGCATTTTAATGGGGGTCTTTTTGTCACCCCCTCGTCTTCATATCTGGTCAGAAACCAGTAACATTCTAAATTTGCTTTTTAAAAGAATCAGTATACTTATTTTATATAGGCATTTTTTCTCATTTTAAAAATTCCTTGAACCACAACTGTTTTGCAGTAATAATCAATTTTGATTATCTCATATTTTTTCTATTATTTACTGACATTTTTCTTTTATTTGAGTTCTTTCTTGCACTTAGCATTAAAGACATTTTCTTCAATACAGTAACAACAAATAGGCATTTTGGGATAATATTGTTATCCAAATTTTTCTATTGTATTTTCACCTCAGTGAACATGTATAAGTTTCAACAATGAGAATATGTATTGTTCTTGTGAAAAGAGACAAGATTTTTACTATTTTGCTTAAACCGAAAGTTTAAGTCCTAGGTGACTAGTATCATATGAAATGAAATATTATGCATAATATTTGACCTTTTAAAACTTCCATGACTTAAGCAGGAGGATTATTACTTGATTATCTGTTCTCAAGTCATTACTTTTTTCTTCAAGAAGACAGGGCTAAGAAACATTAAGTTAAAAACAACCTTATAATAGCTTTATTGAAGTTGCTAATTATTTTCTTTTCCTTCGTTATTAGCTAAAGACAACAGAAGCTAAGAGTAAAGAAACACATTACTTTAATCAGAAAGAAAAATAGACTATTTCTAATTACAAGTTATTCATTCTTGGAGAAGAAAGGCCAAAGGAAGCACGAGAGAATCAAGTTTGACCTTCTCCCTTTCCATAAGTCAGAGGCTGGAGCTGAAGAAGGCAGGAGATCTGGGTCCAGGTGTAAGATCTGCGCTGAGGTAGAAGTGTTAATTTTGGGTTCACACAAGACTTCAGTGAAGCAGTGCTCTTGTAGGACAAGGGACTAGTTCAGTAGGCTGTTGCAAGACTAAACATTTTGACATGTGTTAAATGGGTATATTCTGGAGATTTGTCACTTTTGTAAAATACTATGTAAATAAAATGCAGGAAGAATTTCTAAAATGCTTTCTCTTTGCTATAAGTGTTGCGTGATCTTTCACTTAATAAGAAAGAATTACATACAGTCACATGTCATTAAATAGAGGGACTTTCTGAGGAATGCATTGTGAGGTGATTCATCTTTCTGGAAAATCAAAAATGGTATACACAAACCAACCGTCTCCATGTGACTAGGTGACATAATCTTTTAGAACCACCCTTGTACATGCATATGTGGTTTATCCTTAATGTAAACATCTTTATATGGTCTTTGACTGTAATTGTTAATATTGTAGTTGGCAAGAATGTGGAATATAACCAACCTCTATGATGTTTGAAGAACGTATTAGGAAAATACGAAAAAGTATTGTGAAAGAAAAGGAACTACAGGATGAGGTTTCTAAAGAGCTGTCTAGAAAGAAAAGGCCAACAGAAAAGACCTGGTTAACTTACTGTTAGGTAAAATTTCTTTGTTTACAGTCATTGAAATGAGGTTTGATGTATTTGAGAAGCCATGCTTTGTGCTTTGTGGCAGCTGCTTATTTATATTGTTGACACTGTTGGTTTAACCTGTCATTGCCATAGGAACTAAGTCTCCCACCTGCCCACCCATGAATCTGAAAAGCCATATGAAGTCATTCTATGAGCCCTATCTCTGAGAAGAAAGACATGTTTGAAAGCAAGAATTTTAATGCAATCTCCTTCCTTGAAGTAAAGGATTGTCAAAGCACTAAGAAGGGGAAACATTAGAAATGTCTGTAGGTGGACATTTAAATATACTAGCATATCAGGCCTGCTTGGATTCTCTGTTCAACTTTGCAAGAGTTGTGCTTAAACATGGTAATTAGGGTGCAGAGATAGCGCAATGGTTTAAGTGCCCACCTAGGCAAGCTCAAGGATCGGGTTTCAGTCCCTGGCACCACATGCCACCTATGGCCCTGCCCACAAGCGTGCTGAACTGGCCACCGAGTGTGGTAGTGGTGGCACACGCCTGTAATCCCAGTGCTGGGGAGACTAAAAACAAGAGGATCACTATGAGTCTGAGCTGAGTAGTGAGACCCTGTATCAAACACATAGACAAAAAAATAATGTGGTATTTGACTAACCTTCTCTCATTTTTTCTTAGAATAATGTAAAAGTTATCAAAAAATAAAACAGATTAAAATAATAATGAAAATTAAAGTTTGGAGCTAAAATGTGAAGAAGAGGTTTTAGAAGACTTGGAAGTGAC
Source organism: Octomys mimax (assembly GCA_002564305.1). NCBI lineage: Eukaryota > Metazoa > Chordata > Mammalia > Rodentia > Octodontidae > Octomys > Octomys mimax. The sequence goes on along the minus strand of NDGM011202911.1, from coordinate 11,332 downwards.
CATAATGTGGATCTCACTGGATTTTATTTCATTAATATTTATAGATCATTTTTTAATACAAAGCATCTTCAGAAATTGACAAATGTTGACACAAGAAAGTTCAGTAAATTCTTTTATGTATGGGAATTATTAGCCTTAATTTAAAATCACATAACTGGGCCAGGGAGATAGCTCAGTAGAATGAGTGATTGCTTGGCAAGTACAAGGTCCTGGAGTTCAATCCCTGGTACCGCAAAAAAGAAATAAAATAAAATAAAATCATATAACTGGTAAATAGTAGTCTTGAATTTGAACAGAGGAGCTCCAACTTCAGTTTGTACTCAATAAAACTGTCTTCTGCTGCTGCAAGTCACTAGTTGAAGGATTATTTCGTGAAATGAGGTGGCTGCCCTCTTTGGCAAGTGTCCATTGGCAAGGCTGTGGTGCAACCATCCATTGGCAAGGATGTGGTGTACAGGTTTCTTAGTTTTATTTCTTTGTTTTATTAGCTGTATTCTAAAAGATATGAGTTCCTTGAGGGCAGGATCATGTTAATTTTGTTCTAATATACAGTACTAGGAAGATGCTCAAAACTGTTTGTGCATGGCAGAATGATGGCCAGATAGTTCTGTTTTCAACATGCCTGACTCAGAAGTTCCAGGTTAACATCTGACTGAACATCTGTCTTCTATTATATGAAAGCTACTTTAAAAATAATTAAATCTATCAATGTGCACTATGAAAGCATTACCTTATATGAAATTAGAAACCTGAAAAATAAAACAATAAAGATTTATCAACTATATAAAACCAGATACCTATTTAGTACTAGAGAGTTACCTATTTAGTACAGTGGCATAGATTACAAAATAAGAAATAAAAATAAACGTGGAGAATTATGATCAAATTTTCCATCATTTAAATGATTATAATGAAATTTTATACACTTATCTGCTGTAGCTAGCAGGCAAAAAAAGAGAAATACAAGCACATTTTTTTGAAGACATGTATAACCGTGACACTAAATGTCATCAGCGTTGGCAGAGGGGGGACAACATCTGTTATTTTAAATGGCCATCAGTTAATATGCTATCTCAGTGATGACATGGAGTAGGTGGCACAATAAACATATTTTAGAATTTGGCGTAAGCATACAAGTGAAAAGGAAAAAACAGCACTAAATGGTAGAGCACAATATTTTCCCGGGTTTGCAATCCCCCCTGCCAAAAACATAATACCTCTAAATTCCTGAGTTAGGGTAAAAATATGAAAAGACTTATGGATCCTCTTATATAAACTACATGCTTAAGTCTTTACTTTTTTAAAAAATATAGTCCAGGGTTGGTATATGTTTTGAGTTTCTGAATATTTAATAATAAGAATTCTGTTTTTACCTACTAATTTTTTTTTTTTTTGTGGAACCGGGATTGAACTCAGGCCCTTGTGCTTGCCAGGCAAGCACTTATTCTACTGAGCCATCTCCCTGGCCTCTCTCTACTATCCTTGAGTTAGAAGTTGTTGCCTAAAATTATGGATGCTACTGTGTTATATTCTGGAACAAAGTTCCAGAGTAGGATATGGGCATGTGAGGTTTTTTCCTTTGTAGGTATTTTTTTTTTTTGGTCATTTTGTTATTTTTGTATTTACTTTTGCTTTTGAAATTGGTAACATAAGCATGTTTTATGCACTTGTTGCAATTCAAAAACATCTTTAGAAGTTAGATGTGAATGTCTTCGTTTAGTGCTCACCTATTATAAGGAGATCGCTTAGCATTTGTAAACCTTAGCCATTCTTTTCAGCTCAAGGAACTTTTTCCACAGTACTTCTCATTATGCTTCTATGCCGATTTTTATCCTTTTAGAAACTCTGCTAGTCTAAAGTTAGATTTCCATATTTTTAATAATCGACCTATTGTTTTCTCCCTCTTCATTTCAACGCTATTTTCTCTCTTTCACCCTCTATTATAGCTTAGCTTTTAAAGTCTAATTTCCACCTAATGAGTTATTTTTGAACTGTATTGATTCCAGTCTTTTCTAGTATCAGACACTGTGGATTTAAAATCTGTCATAACTATTTCGTTGTCTTGCTAGTCTTCCTTATGATACCCACACATTCTTTGTAAATAACAGCTTGATGTCTCTTGTTTAAATTTGTTTTCTCCAATTCAATCCATACCTGTGTTTCAGAAATATTTTATTATAAGTTTTATGAAGAATATCAGTTTTTATCATTATATTTAGACTTCTGTGTCATTTTCAGAGTTCTGCTTTCCTGGGATGATCTTTTTCTCTTGGCCAATAATATTTTCAAATAGAAAATTATTTTCCTTTAATGTTTTTATTCTTCTTCATCAGCAATGTGCAGACCTGGGTTTTGTCTGATGGGCTCTGATGTGTTCTCTTTCTGCTCAGTCAACTTGTCAAATGACCAAGTCCGTCTCTTAGATCTGAGGCAATCTTGTGAAGTTACAGGCACTCTCCCTTATTCTGTCGTTAGCATTTACAATTTTATTACCAGTACAATTTTATTACTATTTCACTCCCTGAAATGCTATGACATGCAAAGCAATAATAAATATTGTGTTCTTTAAGATTCTTTTGATTTATTCAAAGGAAAAAATGAAAGTAATCAAAGAAGATCAAGAACATTAACATGATTGAGTCATACAACGAAATAACTAAGATGTCACCAAGCACGACTGAATCCAGGTGTTTTATTTCCACTATCAGGACCCTCTCCTGCATGGGCTATAGATCAGTGTGGCCCAGAGATGATCAATATAGTGCAATCAAGATAGATACAAGCATGTAAATCCTGATAATTAGAGCATCATTCTGGCTTTAGCTATTGGGTGTCTGACTAGTTCCTAAGTAGTCAATGATCAAACTGAAGCTATTTCACTAGCCCTTTTGAATTGTAGCACAAATTAATATAGATTATCTTTCATTTGAGGATAAGTAAATAAAATTTCAGAAGTAGAGAAAGAAAAATATTAATGTACCATTGATAGTAAGTGCTTAGTGCTTATCTCTAAAATTTATTTGCTAAAGAGATGGGAACAATCTACTTTATAGAGTACAAAAATATGAATCTTGAAATAGAAATCATGGGATCAATTAAAGCTGTAAATGAAATCTTAAAAGGAAGAACCTAAGAAGTTCAGGAGAGAGGCATAGCTAGTGTGTGTGTGTGTGTGTGTGTGTGTGTGTAGGGTCAGTTCACAAGGGTAGCACATGGCACATTTGTGGGAGGTATTTTTGGCCAAAAGAAAAATTATACTATAGCAATTCACTCAATTCAGATATGCTGGAGGGAGGCAATGTGGAGGACCATCCTAAGAGACATGAGGTATATGTCAAAGATATGAAAAAGACCAAAAGTTGACTGAGAAAATGTATATTTAAAGTTAGAGTTATAGATATACAATCCAGAAAAAGACGCACCAAACCATCTGCAAAGAATCAGCGAGGCCAACAAACAAGTACATGGAAAACATGTACCTGAGTGTGAGAACAAAAGAAATAAGCAAACAAAAAATTAAACAAACAAATGTACAAATAAAGAGCTCTAATTCCAATGGTCTAGCATGAAAAGAATCGAAATATATAGACACCTAATAGAATAAATTATTTGAAATACAAGGATAGTTAATATGTTCTACTATGAACTATACAATTGAAAAAAAGTGTCCACAAATGCTTTGAGACATGAAATATTTGCAAATATTATAAAAAGTGCTACAAAGTCTTCAGGAAAGAATGTCAATTTATAATGTAAATTTTTGTTAGCCAAATAACATATTTACATATAAAAACAATGAATGAGAATTTCAGATATGCTTAACTCAGGAAATTATAATATCCAAATTTTATTTGAGTATGTGTTCCAGCTGCTTTAGTGATAAATCAACAATCAGGAAAATTATCCCCTTAAAATACTGACATGATATAAAATTGTTAACTGTAGGTCATAGGGGACCAGGGAGATGGCTCAGTAGAATAAGTGCTTGCCTGGCAAGTGCAAGGGCCTTAGTGCAATCCCTGGTTCCACCAAAACACACACACACACACACACACACACACACAACCATAGGTCATAGTCTAAGCAATTTCATCTTTTGGGAGACAGATGAATAATAATAAAAAATCATAATCAGGCTAAAAATATTAAGCTATAAGTAAAAAGTAACTTTCAAGTCTAAATATTTGGATTATGTGACAAATACTTTAAACTGGAAAGATAGGTGATAGAGATAAAGATAAAATTTAAAAATATATATATTGATTTGAAACAAACATCTTATGTAATTTTTGAGTGTTAATGATTTAATGATTTAATTATGGCAAAAGTCATCGCTAATTTCTTAAAAGCAACTCGCTATTGTGTAAATTTGTTTCATTTATACTACTAGTTTTTCTTCTTTCCTTTCCTTATTTTAAGGAGAAAAATGACAAACCATGAAACAGGTTAGTACTTTAAAAAGATAATTTTGTACTGTTATCTATTTGTTTCTTCTTTGTAGGAATCTCTTCTGTCTCTGAGTAATATTAACTATTGCTATTCCTATATTATTGTTATGAAATTTTATTTTTTATGAAGTAAAACTGCAAGATCCACATGTTTTTTTTACTAACACCTCTCAACTGAGTGTTTTCTAGCATGTAGTGGGTACTTAATAATTATCAATAGATGAATTAGTGTCCTTAAATTTAGAGTTAGAAGTGCGGTATATATGTAAATGTTTGTGTGTGTTTTCTTATAGATTAGGAAATAGTTATATTCAAAGTAAACCCATAGTCTTCATGTAGTAAAGGAAAATAAATATGAAGAAGAAAATTAAAGCTAAGGTAAAAAATGCTGATCATAAGCATAAATTGCATGATTTTTATCTTGGAAGGTAAGAGTTTTATTACTGGTTAGAAAAGAAAGCCCATTCACAACGTCTATTGTACCTTTTGGATCTTTTAGTTTCTTACACTAGGGAGACAACACAATGTTTACACATGTGAGTTGGTTTATTTCACTTATGAGCATGGTCTCTAGTTGCATCCATTTGTCTGTAAAAGGAAAGAACAACTGGGATGGGGGAAAGGACAAAAGACAGAAGATATATATATATATTATATATATGTATATATATATAATATATATGTCCCCAAGATAGCTGAGATAATGGTACTACTAATTTCTATTAGTTCATTGAAGGGAACTGTTGCTATTTATATTGCTTGATTAATCCTTTTTATCACATTTTAAAAAGTTTTATTTATTTATTTGGTACAGGGTTTTGCTACGCAGCTTGGCTCATAGTGATCCTCCTCTCTCAGCCTCCCCAGAGCTGGGATTACAAGCATGCTCCATCATGCCTGGTTTCAGTGGCTGGCCCTGCGCCCTGAGCCAGCACGGCAGATGGTACTGGGATCAAATCCAGGTCCTTGCGCTTTCCAGGCAGGTGCTCAGACCACCGGCCCATCCCCCCATCCTATTGTCTGATCAATCCTACGTGCCTGTATCTGGTAATCTGAGCCACTACTTTGAAGATAACAATATGCAATATAATAACCATTAATTTCCTATCATTTTGTTCTGAAATTTTGTACCATTTTACTGATTTTTAAATTCTCTTTAAAATTAAAGAAAACTTTAAAAATTGACAGTACACAATTTAAAACAAGACAGCCCAGATAAATACTTACTGAATGAAACTTATTAGAAATCTAAAACTCTGTGAGTGGCCAAAACTTCACAAGCACAAGTGATCCTCAGCTTAAATTAGGGGCGTGGTCGATAAACCCATCACAACTGGAAAAAATAGTCACAAACTGAAAATACAGTAATGAATATATGTTTCTTCTACCTAGTCCACTCAGCACCATAGTTCAGCAAGACAGCGGCTCGCACAGTGTTGGCTGTTTATTCTTGTGGTTGTCTGGCTGATTAGGAGTTGTGGCTTGCACTGCATATGGCTAACATGGGAGAAAGTCAGTGTTCACAATTCAAAGCATGGTGTCTACTGAAAGCTTAGCACTTCTATTGCATTAAGTCAAATACTTGAGCTGTACATAAACACCAATTAAAAATAAACATGAAGGACAGGACTAAATTTATCATCTGCCTGTCTTGTCTCTGTGATGTATCTATCCGTCTGAAACAGATTCTCCTTGTGCTGTGCAGCCTGCTCTCAACATTTGTTCCAGCTCTGCTCATATACCAGGACTACGTGTGTGCTACCAAATGTGTCTAGCAAAGCACTACATTGAAGAAAAAATAAAAAAATTAAACAACTTACATGCCTGTTATCATAATTACAATCAAGAAGAAAAATAGTTGTCATGAATGCTTATTACATGACAAACAAAATAATATAAATATATATAAGACATAACTTAGACATTTAATTCTTTAAATGATTGAGTAAACATTAATATTATTCAAAAGCAATTTGTGCAGAAGTCCAATTATCTTAGAAGAATCTAACTAACCCTTTTAGTGATTGATACAGTATATTGAAGATATGTATCAATTGCCATCCAGAAATATATTAATAATAATGATCTCATAATTAACTTATATTGGTATTTATTGAGTATCTACTATTAGCTAGTGCTTTTTGAAGTATTGAGGCTACAGTAGTGAATAAAGCAGATTAAACTCCTACCTTCTTGCAATTCGCATTGTATATAGGATGCAAAGAAATAGGTCAAATTTAAATGTATTCTACATCAGCTATTAGAAAGCATTATAAAAGTTTGTAGGGGGCCTGCTCATGCATAGCAGTCAGGCACAGGATACCGTGGTTCAATACCCAGTTCCACCTGCCTTACTAGACCTGTGCTTCAGGCAGCCTGAGCTACCAAAAAAAAATCCTTTAAGAAAAAAAAAGAGCCGGGAAGATAGCTCAGTAGAATAAGTGCAAGGGCCTGAGATCAATCCCTCGTTTTGCAAAGAAAAGAAAAGAAAAGAAAAAGTTAATAAAGAGGGGCAAAGGGAATAGGTGTTTATATGTTTGGAGAGCTCAATTATATCTCTTCTTTTCTGGGGGAAATGTTCTACAAATTTTCTGGGAATTTAGTCTATTCTTATTTCTACTGTCTAAAAGACTTTTTCTCTTTCATTTAAGACTTGTATCATTTTACCTAAGTTATCTGTCTGTAACACTGAGATTAAGTTAACAAATTTAGGCTATGATAGGAAAGCACAAACAATAAATCATTTTGATAATCACACTGATAATAGATAAAAAATAATATCATACTTATTAGTAGGGATTCAATTTTTCACTTAAGCGGACCCTGTGTGGAACATTTCCTAGGGCTCAGGAATCTGATCTTATTTTGCCCCTGACCAGGGTAGGTAAGACAAGCATTGAGTGACAGGTTTCAACTGAGCTAGATCCACATTATCTCACACGGATACAAAGAAGTAATGGAGTGAAAACAGCTAATGATGTTAAGAAGGTTGCAGCTTCTCCTCTTTTCTTTTTCCTCAGACTTGTCCCTTGGAAATTAATTGTTCTCACTTCCTAGGGCTGAGTCTTCCTCAAGAGGAAACGCTCAGGGTAAAGAAGATGGGAAGAGAGGGAGTTGTAATTTGGCATAAACTGAGGAAAATGGGGAGGTAGGCAATTCTTACATAATCTGTGCTTTGCTGGCATAAATGTTCTCCCCAGTAGATTTTTAGAAGAATTTTGGTAGGGAATCTCATGGTTCAGAATATAGGAAATCTGATTTCTCAGGCTGTAGATCAAATACTCTGTGCACTAATCTTATGTGTTAATAACTTACATACAACTGGTGACCAATAGAAATATGAAAGCAATCATTTCCAGACGAAGTTGAGAGTTGGATGTTAGATGTATGAAAGGGAAGAAATTTAAAAATAAATAGCATAAGGTTTGTGCTGATATTGTTTGGGCAATTAAATGTCAGAGTCTTGTACTCTGAGTAACTGCCTTAAAGATAACGATGCACAATGTATTCACCATTGTTGCTCTCCTATTATCTTATTTGGAAATTTTGTTTGACTTTCTTTCTCTTTAAAATAAAATTTGGAAGGAAATAGTGTAATTTTCAGTATATCAGGTAATTTTGGGAAAATATTTTCTTCCATTATATACTTGAAGTTAAAGTTATAAACTGTACAATTTTGTTTTACATTAATAAAAGCATAATGAAATGATCTATGGTAGAATGAATAAAATCTACATTCTTTTATTCATATAAATAGTTTAAGAACTGTAGAAAATTAAAGCATAACTACCTTCATTAAAAAGGTAAAAGAAACTATAAGTCAACATGTCATAGACACAAACTGAAAGATACTAGAAATTACAATGAAGCAAATACTGAATTTCCATTTACTCCTGAAGAATTGAATTGCTATGATGCTAGTTTACAAAACTACTCTTCAGAGACTTAAATCAATGAAAATAAATGATATTTTCAGTGAACTCCTCTTGTAATACAAGATGCTCATATAAATATTACTGTCTTATGAGGTTAAAGAATATGCAAATTCATGACCATATAGGACAAAATCTGAGACTTGGAAAGGCAAATTGGTTCTGTCAACCTTGTAGTATAGTAATGTTGCCTGGTGTAGCCAATGTGCAATGGGAGGCCATTTGAAAGCACATTAGCACTGCCTAGATGGGGTTCACCTGGAGAAGCACCTCTGGTTACCTTTCTGGGTTGACAGGAAAGCAAGAAAACCATGAAATTCAGGATTTGGAGGCTGGAATCATCTGGATTTGAAAGACAGCTGCTGTGCAGAGAAGTGAGACCCAAATCTACCTTGCCTTTCTCAGTCTCCACTTCCTGGGGAAGCTGAAGAGAGACATGAAGTATTCCTACATTGCCTTCACTTCCTTCCTTCCTTCCTTCATTTATTTATTGCAGTACTGGGGATTGAACCCAGGACCTTACGCTTGCCAGGCAGGTGCTTATTCTACTGAACTATCTCCCTGTCCCGCCTTCATTTCTTTTATAACTCTTTGACTGAACCCATCCATAGTTTAGTCATCTAAGACTCTAGTTTTTCCATGAAAACCTTCCTTAGAAAACCATACCAGCCTTCCCAATTAGAAAGATGCTGATAAACATTCAAACTAAAATTAAACTAGGTGTACTTAAATATTTGTGTGTACCTATTCCCAAGCATTCTGGACTATAGAGACAAGATCCAGTCTTCCCAAACCTATATGGAACATAGGTATCTAAAAAATTCATTTTACGGGCTGGCCAAATAGCTCAGCAGATTAAAGCTCCTGCAAGCATGCTCAGGGGCTGGGGGTTTGATCCCCTGGCCCGCCATGCTGGCTCTGCCCCTCGGGCATGCTGAGACAGCAATTGAGACTGGGTGTGGTGGCGTGTGCCTGTAATCCCAGCTCTTAGGAGGCTGTAAACAGGTGAATCACTATGAATCCGATCTAGTAGTGAGACCCTGAACACTCTATAGATCCTTCCCTAAAATACAAAAATAAATAAATAAAATAAAAAATTCAGTTTAAAAAATATTAAGCTGAAGTTGTGGACTGTAGAAACTGCTGTGTTTAATAACAGGGCCTATGGAAGTGTTCCCACAGAAAGCAATATAGCTGGTTTTGGAGGTAGTAAATTTTGATAAGAACAAAAGGTAGCATTTATAGAGTATTTTCTAGAGTAATGATAAGAGCTATATTATGGAGGAGTATATATGCTTTGCTGAAAGCCTTGTCTTCTGATACTACAGAATGAAGATTCCTTTTAGAGCTTTAAGACAGGCAAAATGATAGGTAAAGCAAGCCATATATTAGTTGACTAGTAACACAGAATTTGTATCAAAGAAGTGTGACAATAGAGGTAGAGAATTTGTGCTAAAGTGATTGGATTATTACCAATGTGGGATGATTTTGGACAAAAGCAAATCCACAATAATGAGATTAAAAAATATTAGAAAGTTTGTTATAAACAAACAATCCTTTATTCTTTTTCAAGGTATATTTGTACGATACGCAGGATCACACCTTCTCCTAACCAGGATAAGTTCTGTGAAGGAAGATTAATGAGCAACAACAACAAAAAAGAAGTATAATGAAGTTAAGTCCAGGTGGGAGATATAAACCAAGCCTTTTCTCAGGTGTCTGGGTTAAACTAGTTTTAAGAATCTAGGGAGAGACTGGTGGATTATTTGGGGATGGAAAGGAGAGAGGCAGCTCAGAATGCACAGAGTACAACCGACTGACTCTTGCAAGCTGCACTGTGGAATAGTAACTCAGCGTACTTGCCAGGCAGCAGAGGGAAGAGGCGCTTTATTTCTCAGCTGTGACTAAGGTTTAAAGCAACATTGAGAAGCTTCCAGACCAGATGTGCTGTGATAAGAAAGTTTTCACTGAGATGATTTCTCAGAACTATGCATGTCCCCATGGTCTCCAGTTTCCACTTCCTTTGGAGATTTCCAGCTTCCTTGAGAGTACCTCAGAATAGCAGAACTGAAGGAGAAAGCTGTTCCCTTTATTAAATTGGGCTGTGATGGCGATGGCAGGCAATTTCACAAAGCTCTCTTTAGATTCTGAGCATTACACACCTCAGCACTGAGTTCATTGTGAGTCTTGGGATAGAGCTCTCGACTGTCATGCTGAATTACATTCCCAGCTCTTTCTTTCTTTCTTTCTTTCTTTCTTTCTTTCTTTCTTTCTTTCTTTCTTTCTTTC